>JAIPMN010141986.1:0-14455 GCA_020650975.1 Apostichopus californicus
CCAAACTGCATGCCGTTCTCTGAAAAAGTTAGCCTCCATTGCTTGCAAGTGAAGTTTTCTTCTAGTCGCTACAAAATGCAGACAGTAATGAAACGTGATACCTTGTTATCTTTTATCTAGACCTGAGATGTCCATCACTGCTATGGCACTTTGTTGTGGTATAGAACATAGCTGTATGTATTGACTGTACACTAGTGTCTAATTACCGACGGTAGCAAGCTGTGTGTGTATTTTCTGGGACCGATGTTGGTGTCTAACACTTCTGTTACACCTCATTCGATACTAGGTCAGATTACCGACATGATACGTTTCTTTGAGTGAGAATCTCCACACCCTTTAACGTAATACTATTGTA
Source organism: Apostichopus californicus (assembly GCA_020650975.1). Taxonomy (NCBI): domain Eukaryota; kingdom Metazoa; phylum Echinodermata; class Holothuroidea; order Aspidochirotida; family Stichopodidae; genus Apostichopus; species Apostichopus californicus. The sequence continues at coordinate 356 of JAIPMN010141986.1, forward strand.
ATTGTGATGGTAAAAGATAATTGCTATTAGCTTCCCTTATAACTGTTGAAATTTCTTGTCTGATCACACCATCCCTTTATATGATTGCATTGACAACACATTACAACAATCCAGGATGCAACAGTGAGTAGAGTCACATTCAATCCAAAAGTTAATGACAGGCGGACAAGATATCCATTTCTCGTTAATCCCAAGAGCCACATGAAAGACCCGCCCTAGACTCTTTTAGTATTTGATGTTAGACAAGATGATCCACCATAAATGCATTTATGATACTCCACAAGGCAAAGGAAATGATTAGTATTTGTCACATCAAGCTGATGACAACCTCTATCTGCCAGGTGTGTATTTTAAGCATAAACTTCATACATTGGTTTTAACTTCCAATTCCAAGCTTCGATTAATTCCCTTGTAGATCCGGCTGTCTGAGTCTGGATTCCATATTTGGATTACTAACAAATTCTTTCAGCAGTTTCATCATCTCATTGTCATACACTGGGGGTGTCGGTTTATTACCTGTTAGGAGAGGAAAGTGTGACAGTTCTTGATTAATTTTGAAAATTTGTGTGGAATATACACATGTATTTAAATTGAAAAACATGATAAAGTGCAAAAGAGGTGCTAGTTTTAAAGATTGTTTTTTACACAATGCAAGAGAATTGAGCACCAGAATACACTGTTGTGCAGTTACATTACAGCCAAAATTTGATAATAGAATATGTTAAAGAAATATAAGAACGTATACTTTGTCTTAAAGGCCTGTCAGTTTGGAATATCTCTGGCACTTTCCCAGTAGAAATAGCTTAGCTTAACCTAATGTGGGTACAAAAGCCTCAAGGAAAATTCCTTTCAATATTGCCTCCCTTTACACCATCAATGTGCATAATTACTAATGCTTATTCATTAATAAAAACAGAATTAAGAAAAGAGTTGTAAAATGGTCAGTCTTCGATGGATTTTAACAGGAATTGCAGCTATTTTTTATTTTGTTCATAGGTGTCCATAAACTTTGAAGGAAGAGTACAAACCTGTTGCCCAATTGAATATATCCCAGTCATTATTTGGTTTGTTAATAAGGAGGTCATACTGATGCAACTGATCCTCTGTGAAGGTACTTAAGAACCTATTAGCAAAGTTGCTGGAGAAAAAACAGAAAGAAAAAAATGTATCTTTACAATATGATATAAATTTTGATGAAGTATAGAATTGAAGATATATCTCAAACAAAATTTGACCAACTTAAAATTTGTCACAAAGAAGAGAAAGAAACATTTTGCAAACTAGTAAATTCCAAAATCTATCCTCACCTTAAAATAAGTCCATTTTCTGACATGCCTCTTTTCCTGCTCTGGTACACCAGTCTAGCTTTCGTCAATTCGGCTGATTCATTTTTTGGCTTCTCCCATTCTGGTATCGGAGGTTCTTTTACTTCATCTGATAACCACCTGACTTTGCACGTGAATACCGCCTCCTTTCGCACTAGCTGTCAGTAAAGAAAAACAGAACAAAATCAATTCTCAATTTCGATATGAAAACGACTGTTAACAACCATATACACAATGGCTGCAGAAATGTGATGTAGGTCATACATTCTAAGCATAAAAAGCTGGAAGATCAATTAACTACATTTACCATGCTTTCACTGATATTTCTAGTACTAACTTACACTGAAACTTGCTAGTCTAGCTGTGTATATTACCGCAATACATTATGACAACTAGGCCTTATTTTTTAAATAGATTCACTGATAAATTTATAACCTACATGGTATATACCAACAGCAGAAAAAGGGTAGAACACCCATCTTGCGTAATCACATATTTACCCATCCTATTAATAAATATATTGATAAAAACATCATAAAAAAAAGTGAACTTCGCTAAATCACCCCTGAAATACATATAGGCCTAGGCCTATTTGTGCATGTGCTCTAAAGTGGATTTAATTATGTCACACAACCCCATGACCTAACCTGGCTGTGCATGCTCTCCACCCTTTCCGGACTCTCATCCTGAGTTCTCACCTAGGTTTCTATAACTTGATTGCAATAGAGTTACATGTCTTTTCCAACATTTCTCTACCAATGTGTTGATCAATTATCATTGTTGTTGTACGAGAGATCGAAGTTACGTAATTATGGATAGCTAGGCTATTATTAATAGTACACCTTCTCTATATGTTAGGCTACGGAGAGATAGAAAGACAACGTACTGTTGTCATATACCAGCTATATTGAGCTATAAAGACATGAAAGAAATATACACAAAAAAAGAGATACAGATTCATCTTTCAATTTCATTTTGATAACATGGGAAGTCAGCTTACCGAATAAGTGTCAGGAAATAGGTGAAAGCTATTACGACTTACTTTAGGGAGCAGTCGGGCAAAGGAGGCTGCCATTTTGATTAGGCAGATACAAGGTTATAATTTAATCGTAGAAACTTAAATTAGATTTGAGAAACAAAATCATGTTTTTTTCGTTAAAAGTTTATATAATATGGAATATTAATTATTTTCAAAATTTTTAATTTTCAATTTGCTGATGAAAGCTTACCAATTAAGTTTCAGGATGCAACAAAAATAATAGTTACTTTCCAGCCGTAGCAACAGGTGTAAACAACATGCCCAGGAATTTGTGCGTCCAATTCACACAACTTTACATGGCCTAACGTTAGGCTAGGGATTTTGTAAGGTGATTAACCTCCTGTCATTTGTGTTGAAGTCGCGTAATATAACTAAGAAAACTTGGTAGGAACAGCTAGTTACTAAAGAAATCTTTGTGGCTTTTTTCTGTTGTTAATATTCCAAACCTGCACTGTGTGTAGGCCTGTATTAGTAATATTAGACCTAGTTAAAGTTATGTAGGCCTAGGGATGTGTATTCGGATGGGGGAGAAATTAAAAAAAAAAAACATTAACAAAACATGTTTGTGCCAAAATGCACTTTGCTCGGTACGTTTGTAGCTCTGTACAGTATGCAAGATACTCTGGTTGAGGATCCTTCGCAAATTCTGACTGTCATTGAGTACCAGCCTGAAGTTCTATTGGCGTTTTCTTTTCAAAGTGGCTATTCTTACGACGAGTCGTAAGAATATTTTCCGATTACGCATGCGCAGTTGCTATTTTTACAACCAGGAGTACTATTTTTACGACCATGAGTAACAATAATTTCCGGTTAGGGTGAAGATTAGGATTAGGGTTTAGATTTAGGGTTAGGGTTACCCCTACTACACGCGCAGTTGCTTTATTTACTTTACTGCGCATGAATTCGCCGATGTCGTAAGAATAGTTTATAGATAATTGTTACGACTAGTAGTAAGAATAGCCACGGCCTTTTCTTTTACCCAACTAAATCTATTTGGCCTATTGCCAGTATGAAGACTAAGATTGGCCTAGGCTGACTAAGGGCAGGCTAGGCTTAATTACCAGTCTGTATCCATTACAAAATTTTTAATAGAACACAAAGAGTATGCACGATATACGTAGCATTTACAAATAGGTGGGGGGGGGCGGGATAACATTTTCATTTCTGTTCTGGCCTGTTGTAAGCACTGATTTATTGTGCACTCAAAAGTTTCCATATATACTGTATATTGTGCAGAAACTTCATTTTTATTGAGCTTCTGTGCTGTCCACTGTGATGTCACAAGAACTATTGTGTATGAAAATCAATTTTATGTTTGAGCTAATGTTAGTAAATCCTTTGGACTATTGAAATGAAATTATAAAAAGTCACTACAGCATGTCACTTAACCATGAAGTATTGGTTTGAGTTTAATCTTGGTGATTGCTCATGAATCAGAAAAATATTAATTTGTGCTAATTACTTGTTGTTTGCCTATGAATGATGCTGACTGTCGCTGTTTAGTTAGTCTAGTAAAATACTGCAATCAAACAGAAGGCCTGTTCACAGTTAATGAAACTGTGTACCTCAATTTGGCAGCTAGAACTTTCAATATGTTGCAATTTCAATGAAATCACATTATTGGATGAGAGATGTATATCACAAAGGAAAATCATAGAGATTGACATAAGTCATCATGCATTACTTGATATCATTCATCGTGTGATGTATGAGATAAGTTATATATTATAACAGTGATGCATGAGTCTATCAGAACACTTGAACAATGTGTTTGCCTTGCTCAACCAAATTCATCATCGTCATCGTTGAACAGAAATTATCATATGTAGGCTTCACAGTATCCTTTGAAATTTTATTCTTCTTTACTTTTTCTACAGACTTACTTAGAAGTGTTGAATATTCATATTGTTTGAATCATGGGAAAGAAAGTCAAGAAGGAAGCAGAGGCCCCTCCGAAAGATGTCGTAAGTTTTATGATTCTTCTACAGTTTGTTCGAAAAAAGTTTCTTTTACATTCTTTATTTCATGTTTGCATCAATCTACTTCTTTTTTTTTCAAATTTGTGTTGAGCCACCAAGATTCAAAGATGTCAAAGAGTCCTTTAATATTTTAGCACTGGTTTGCAAAGTAAAAGATGAGCCGGTTGTTTAAACTATGTTTTGCCCTAAATGTATAAAATGTTGTGCCATTGAAAGTTTTGATCAACCTCAAAATTAGTGTTGAATTTTCTGGAGGTTTTTTTGTATCCAAATAATTTGTTATCATATGTTTTATGACTTAAATAAAGCACCAAACAGAGGAATTTAATACAGACACACAAACACACAAAAATAATAAACAAATTGAGAAAATTAACAAGAAGTAATTACAATATGAAGTTGCTTATAATTTGTTACTAAATGTTTATGAGTTAAATGAAGCAACAAACATATGAATTTTACTTAGACACACACACACTCACATGTTTTACATTCAGACCGAGGACCCCATTGTTTTTTCCATTGTTCAAATCCACGTACCCTAACCTTAACAATACCCCATAACAATAGAATTCGTTCGAGGACGTGGTGATTCTTTAGAAATCACATCCGAGGACCTGGAATTCTTTTGTTCAAGACCTGGGTCAGATAGCAAAACAAACGCACACACACACACATGTTTGTATTACATTCAGACCTAGGACCCCATTGTATTTTCCATTGTTCAAATCCACGTACCCTTACCTTAACAATACCCCATACAATAGAATTCTTCCGAGGACATGGTGATTCTTTAGAAATCACAACCGAAGACCTGGAATTCTTTTGTTCAAGTACTCGGTCAGATAGAAAAACAAACGCACTTACACGCACACAAACAAAAAAAGCTCATAGATAAAATTACAAAGAAGAAGTTACTGCAATATGAATGTTGCTTTCATTTTCTTTCAGTTTGATCCACTAGCAGTCGAAAGTAAGAAAGCTCAAACAGTTGTGTTGATGCTTGATAGCCCTGAAGATGAAATACTCGTCAAAGCTTGTGAAGCACTCTACAAATTTGCAGAAAAATGTAAGTTTTATCATTAACGTTACAGCAGCTTTTTGTGTTTGTTTAATCCTGAGTTTGAAAGTATTGCAAAACCTGCAAGTATTCCTCTCATTTAAGATGGCAATTGATCAGACGTTTGTTTCCCTTGGGAATTTTGTTTACAAAGTGAAAAGTAATTATCAAGGAATTACAGTAATGATTCCATTTAGTTCATATAATTATGTCTTCCAGATATTATTAATAATGACAAAATCATGGCAGATTAAAATATGACTAACCATACTAATTTTCTTTCACGGGATTGTATTTTCAAATATGTATAATTATAATATTATTTATATTTATGTTTATTTATATTTAATATTGTTATAATATGTAAAATTGATAAAAAATCAACCTGAAAAAGCATATTGTTATATCTTAGGAATAAACATAGCATTTTAAAAATCAGTGGAGAAATTTTTATGATGGAATTATATGATAACTAGCAGGTAATAGTTTCTATACAGTTTCACTTCAAGTTGTCTTAAAACATTAAATATCCTGGGAAAGCTATATTTGCTGTATCTTTACAACAAAATCAATATAAGATAATGGATTTCTTTTTTTGTGTAATAGATGTTTTGGTGAGTGGGTTTTGTAGATATTGTAGTTACTTGGAATTGGACAAAATAACTTTTGTCATCATCATGATTGGATGCAGCAATACTTTTTTTTTTACAATTTTGTGTGTGTATGTACAAATTTTTTAATTTTTTTTTATTTTGCAGGTGATGAAAATAGGGCAATGCTACTTGAGTTAGGTGCTGTAGAACGTCTCTTGAAACATATCACTTCAGAGGAGAAAACTGTCCGAAGAAATTCTGTGATGGTGTTAGGAGTTCTCTCCACTCATCGTAAGTAACTAAATTCACTGATTTTAAGTTTTCAAATGTGTGTTGTTTACAAATTCCTTCAAACTCATATCGTTACCTCTTTTTTCTTACTTACATTTTTTTTGTCATACTTTTTCTTCAATTCCAAATGCAACGGTGAAACTTGATATCAAAATGATGTCAATTAGTAATAAGTTTAGTGCATCCCTAAAAGAAAGTTTTAATTTTGCTAGAGGCCTCATATCAAATGTCTAGTGAATGTTTTGGGGACTTAGTTATTAATGACAGTTGGTTGGTATTCTAGCATTTGTCAAATGACTTTGACTGTCAATTGTCAACAATCTGCATACACAGCATAGCTTTTCTCATGTTAGCAATCTAGCTTTCTGTTTCACTGCCGTAACCCTAATAAGGGGCCATAGCTTCTCTCTCATTTCCCTCCGTCTCCCCACACCGTTAAGAAAGACTAAGGGGCAAAGTGCAAGATAAGAGGATTCTCTAAAACATTTTCACCCCATCTCCTCAAACAAACAGAAAATATGCTATGACCCATCCCTTTCATTGGCAACTCTGACAATATTGTTATTAGCAAACAGTTTGGCTGACACGTTCTTTTATGGTATTTTGATGAGAAATTTTGAAAGAAAGAACAAATTTAAACATTCCTCCGTAAGTAATTAGAAGGTATATGTCATGAGCAATTTCAGAATGATTTATGACATTTTTTTTCTTTCGTCTCATCTCACCCTCAGCCGATGTTCGGAGAGCTCTCCGTAAATCCGACTGCCTGCCGAACTTGATCAAACTCTTAGGGCCGGAAGGTGAGAGCTGGTTCTCCTTTTTCAGACAATTATGTCATGCTGTACCCAACTATCTGTCTCATGCTAAAACATATTAGAATCATATCTTTAAAAAATTCAGATTACAGGGTAAATGAAAATTTTTTAAGAAATTGTAAAACAACCCTTGGAAATGGAGGAAAAAAAATTATGCACTGGAATTTTTGGACCAGTTTACCTCCATTGGATAATCCAGTGCTTTTACTGACTGTTCTATGCATATCACTATTAAAAGTTACCATGTACGATTAATACCTATATCGAATTTATACAGACAGAATATGTTTAATTGCAAGATGGGTGATATTATTTTGCAAGTAAACCCTTCTGTTTGTTTAAGATGATACATCCCAGATAACTTTGGCACAAATACAAACTTGTAACAAACAGAAAAAAATAGTGGCCACTTACCGCCACTGGACATCATATTTGGACATTTTATCAGTCCTCCACTCCACCCCCCCCCCCCTTTACTTGCTTTGAATCAACTATACATTTTCCTTTAGAGTGGGAGAGAGGGGGGATTATGCTATAAAACTAAGAAAATACAACTTTCAACTCTGCATTTGTCCACACTTCACTAATATTCTTCTTTTTACATCTAAATACAGAGGAGACCTTAGTCCATGAGTTCAGTACCTTATCTCTATCCAGTATGGCCCACGAGTACACCAGTAAGATCCAGATACTCTCTCTAGACGGCCTATCACATCTGATTAATCTGCTCTCCGATCCGGACGCTGATGTCGTAAAGAATGTCACTCAAGCCATCTTGTCCCTCCTGGAAGACTACCAATGTCGAATCGCTATCAGGTCTGTGAGGATCGTTATTTTTGAAATACTTTTGAAATTTATTTATTTTGCTCCTTTCAAATAATTGTAGTCATTTGTTCTTCATGCCTTAGCCTTCTCCCCCCTAGCCAACCCCTTCTCATCACTTCAAACCCCCCCCCTTCACGCCTCCCCTCCCTTTGTATGCTCTCTTTTTTTTAGTGTAACTTTTTAATACTCAATATTACCTCCCTCATTAATTTAACCATTCTAAGCTCTGCTAGTAAGCTAGACTTTCCAAACAAATGTTGTAAACAAGAACTGTATGTCAAGATTGTCTTACTTTAGGTGAAATGTGATTGGATCAAGGATGAATGTTTACTTGAGAGACATGTCTGTATGTGTTACATCCAAAACTTTTAGTCTGTTGTAACCTGTCAAAAGTTTAGAGAGGTTATCTGTCAGACATTCTCAATTCTTCAAGTTGTCCAGATGGATCAAAGGAGTCCAATTAACTAATTAATTAATTAAGAGTAGCTGGTTAGTATCTGCCATTTACTTCTCTTCATATATAGTCAATAACTAATACAAATATATACGTGCAAAGAGAGACCAAAGTATCTCTCAAATTTTGCTAAGAAAAAAGTTACAGTTATAAAAAAGAATTCATTTTAATGGAATATCAAGCAGTTGGTGTAGTTATGTTGGAAGCTTCTTAACAACATTTCCTGAAAATGTTTTTACTATTTATTTTCTCCAGAAATGTTCAAGGCCTTGAGCCTCTGTTAGATCTGCTTAAGTCAGAGTACCCAGTCATACAGGAGCTGGCCCTCAAGAGTCTGATTCTGTGCACCCAGGACCCAGACAACAGGGAAACCCTCAGAGAGTTGGAGGGACTAGAAAAGCTGTTGGAGTTTGTCGGAACTAAAGTAAGTTATCATATTTCCTTGGGGCAGGGATAGAGGAATGGGGGGGGGGGGGGTAGGGGTAGGGGTTGTATTGCAATTTGGAGTGTTATAAGGGAAAACTCCATGTACTAAAATGACCAATTGCTTGACATACTGTACTGTTTTCTGCCTGGTAGGTGTAAGGGGCATTGGCATACTTACTCTTATTGCTGTGGAACATCCCCATGGCTTCTCTTTCTTCTGGAGCAGTGAAAATGGGTACATGCAACACACATCTGGAGGTTGCTTCAATTAAACAATATTAAGTACCATGATTTCATTTCCCTCCTTGCCACCCTCCTCCCCCCCCCCTCCCCCCAACCCTCCATTAAAAAGTCATAGAAAATCGATAGTTTGGGAGTAGGTCAAGTTTTGGGAGCACTGACCAGGTGTGTAGGGAGAAATTTTCCAAGGGAGGGGCGAAGCCTGTTGGCAAATTATCTAAACATAGCGCCACCATGGGTTGGCGTGAAGCGTACAAGAAAATTTTAGCTGAAAATGCCTCCTAGATCGCTGTATATGGCACTTCCCAGGCCTGGTTAGTTGCATCTAAGCATTTTCTATTTTGAAATTACTAGCTATCTCTTAAAAAAAATGCAAAAAAAATGCTCAAGGGGGGGGTGGGAGGTGGTCGCCCCTTTGCCCCCCCTTGGCTATGCACCTGGCACTGACTCAACTTAAGACTTTCAAGAAGGGTTGGTTCCTCAATTTCACTATTTTTCATTCAGGAGTTTTCATTCTCTGGTTATTCATTTCTCTACTTGCATATATATGATGTTGTATTCTCAATGAAATGAAATCCATCTTTTCCTTTTTCATTACAGGAGTTTGAAGAACTTCACGTCCATGCCCTGCTGGTTCTATCCAATTGCCTGGAAGACATAGAGAGTTTAGAATTGATACAAAGTACAGGAGGGCTACAAAAGTTGCTGACATTTGCAGCAGAATCTACTATTCCTGAAATCCAGATGAACTCTGCTAAGGCAATTGCCAGAGCGGCCAGAAATGGTGAGGAAAATATGCTATAATCCTTATGGCCTTTAAATTAATCAAGTAATCTATTATAATGAGAATGATTAAGATGGTTTTGACTTATCTTGTTGTTTCTTTCATGGATTAGGATTGGAGGTGGCATGGAGTGGGGGAGGGTGGGGTGGGGGAGGAGGAGGAGGAGGATGAGGAGGGAGGCAGAAGAGATAGTACAGAGATTTTGCCTTTGATTTTTGAACTGTTAGTTTTCACAGGCTGTGATTTTATTTATTACTTCGTGAACATTGATGCATTGTTTTTTTTCTTAATTTGTGCATTGAATGAAAGGTATTTACTCGTGATAACACAATTTTCTTTCCGGTCAGGTGAGAATTGCAAGATATTTCACGAGCAGGAAGGAGAGAGGACGTTAATTGTCCTGCTTGAATCGGACAGCCAGGAGGTCCAGGCCTCCGCTGCCCAGGCACTGGCTATCATGGCAGAGACTGCAGCCTCAAGGAGTGTCATTGCTGAGTTTGGTAAGAAGCCAGGCATGTTGGAACTCGGTGGGGGGGGGGGTTTGGGATCAACCAGGGGGTGGGTAGAAAAAGGGGAAAAAGGGGAGCAATGTGTTAAGATGTGACATATGTCAGTGATGCAGATCAACAAGTATCTGTATTATATATTATATATGATATATTATATATGTTATCTATTATATATTATATATAATCTAGTGGTTCGTATAACTTGACAAACAATACACAAACAGTATGGTATGAGATGAATAGATGGAAAATAATGTTAACTGCTAGAGTCTTTGTATATTGTGTAAACATCTGCAAAATTAATATTGTTTGCATATTCAAAATACATGCGTTATACGTGACTGTTAAAAAGAAATCAATAAATATGATTAAAAACAAAACCAAATACAACAAGCATTTAATTACAACACAGACAACTTTTTGACCTCCTGATGGATTAGTTTTAGTGCTAACACTAACGGTTCACATGATCGTAACGATAATTCCAGTAAAATAACCATTAAATGATGATATTATTCATATTTCTGCGTTAAATAGTCGGATTATCATCGAACAAATCTGTAAGTACTTTCCAGATAAAATCCGCTTAAAAAATATATTACTCTCCTGTATTAAATATATTAAATACGTTTCTGCTTTTTTGTACAAATTAATTTCTCCTTTTTACACTTTTCTCTCTAAGACGGCATCGTCCCTCTCATCAAGCTTCTGAACAGCGATAACCTCGACGTAGCCGAGTCTTCGTCCTTGGCCCTCGCTAACCTCACCTCCGGCCAGGTACAGAACAGCGTAGAGATCGGAGATAGGAACGGAGTGGAACCCCTGATTGGCCTGCTCAGTTCCACCAGAGAGGCCACTCAGGCTAATGCCGCACAGGTTCTGACTAACATGGCGACGGACGAGATTTTGAGAGCCGATATACAGAAGAAGGGAGTGGTTGGGGCTTTAATTGATCCACTGCATTCCAGGTTTGTTAGTGATGGTCATGTTATTTGCAACCTCCTATATATACATACTATTTCTTTAAATTTAAAAGAAAAAAAATTTAATTTAAAATTTAAAATTCAAATTCAATTATTATTTTTTTTTTTTTACTTGCTTGGCTCTATACAATATAAGGCTTAAGTATCTTCCACTAATATTAGTGTTTTTCGAAATTTTAAATGCAAAAACTTTGTCAACTTTGCTTTAAAGGAGTATTGCTTCAACTGAAGAGAGATCATCTTAACTAAATCATTAAATCTAAAATAGTTTCAGGAAGTTTTGCCTGCAATTTTCATATCAATACTTAAATTGTTGCCTGAAATCATCCTTGAAAAAAATTAACTGTGTAAATTTTTCTCAAGTATGCAATGTTTATGTAGTTTTGTTTTCTTTAAGATTGATGGTTTGGTATAAAAGCTTTAAGCTCTAGACTGAATCCATGATATCTGATTCACATGAAACGTTCCTTATTTTCCGTCCACCGACAGTAACACCACGGTACAGACTAAGGCTGCCATAGCTCTCGCCTCGTTTGTTTGTGATGTTGATACGAGGAACCAGGTGGGTATTTTACGAATGCTTCTTATTCTAATATCAACCAATCAGAGTTGTTGTTAGAAAATAACATAATAGACCTTGTGTTTAATGAAGAAATGGAAAAAGGTTTTCCCAACCAATGGTAGCATTGCTGCCCTGTCAGCTGATCATGAATATTCAGTGATGATGTAACTTCAGTGGGTGCTGGCTTATTTCCAAAAAGGGGGAATCGCCTGCATATTTACTATAAATGGCAGACACTTTTAAATGGAGTGCAAAGAATGACTTTGAGCACCGACTGAGGATGACTCTTTAGGGAAGACAATTTAACAAAACATAAGTCAACAAAATATAAGATAATGTAAGTTAACAATATATACCAAAAATATAATAACAAAATAATAAAAACAAATTATAACAAAATATAAGTTAACGATTATAAGTTAACAAAATATCACAAAATTTAAGATAATAAAGTTGTTTTTCCAATGTTGTTTGGATTGCCTGGGAGTTGATAATTAACAAATTTACTAATGAAAACATATCCTCCTGCAGCTTGAACTACTATGCCCTGGTCTCCCTCAATGTTTTGTGTTATGCTCATGATGTACACTGGACAGGGGTACACACGCACTTGAAAAGTTTCTTAAAGATATGTATGCATGAGTGGATAATGTTTGTATTTAAAGTGACAATTTCTCTGAGTTTGAATTAAAATTTTGTCAGAAAAAGGACATAATATTTCATTTTTAAGATTTTTTTTTTGGTGTCTTCTAATGCTTGTTGTGTTCAGTTGAGAGGTCTAGGTGGTCTGCCTCCTCTCCTAAAACTTCTGGAATCCGGTAACCAGGAGGTTCGAAGAGCAGCATCCTGGGCAATTGTGGTCTGTGCCAACGACTCACTCACAGCTACAGAATTCTGCAAGCTTGGGTAATGTTTTTTTGTTTTGACGGTTCAGTTGAAGATTAGAAACTTGTAAGGACTGTCTCATTTTAATCTAGTCTGTTTAGGCTTTCTAGCCTAACATTAAAACTGATATCAGTGGCTTTGCTAGTCATTTGAGCTATGAATGTGCATATCTTTGAAGTGTTATATGCACACAGTTGAGACAATTTTTTCTATACTGTAGTGTTATGTCCCGCTTCAAAGCACTCGTATTGTCAGTACGAGCAGTATGAATATTTTTCTATCAGATCAAGGTTAGGAACTGTTTGTACTGACAGTACCAGTGCTTTAAGAGCATGATATTGGAGTACAGTTTAGAGAGGTATTAGCATTAGGAAATTGTTCCAACTGGCTGTTTATTGGAATAGATGGCCCTCTTAATGCTATCATTTTTGCATAGAATATGCCACATTCATGTCATATCATACTAAACTATTGAAGGAAAGTGAGTGTAATTTTAATGTATGTAAATATGCTCCTTTAGTCCACCATAATTGCACCAAGAAATATGAAATTATTCCAGAAAATTTAGAGGGTTTTTCAAGCAAACCAATGACCACTACATAAATTTGGTGGGACTTAATTTAACAAGTTAGAATATTGAGTACTTGAGTAAACTGTAGATTGATGGGTTCCCTGCAAACTATAGGATGTGGTCAAAAAGTAGGTCCAAGTAATTTCAATGGGTCACTGGAAATTTTCCAGATGTCATATAACTTATCTTAAGTTTTCAGACTTTTGCCAACAAGTCCATACTCCAAGCTAGCTTTCATGTACTCTGAGCATTGATTCTGAGAGGTGGGGGTCTGGTGGGTCATAGCTCAGACCCCATGGAAGATTTTGGGTCTAGGACTCAAGGTTGTGGACCACTGTTGTACATGACCTGGTCAGAATGAGGAAAAGTTCCCATCCTTTGACAAAAAAATGTAACATTTGGACTAACGATGGATTAATTTAGGTAAATTTTGTAACCTATATTACTATTTGCTATTATTTTCTGTGTTCAGTGGTCTAGATGTCCTGAAGGAGATCCAGCAATCAGCGACCAGACAGAACAGCTTCAGCGAGGCAGCCCTGGAGAGGTTGTTGGATAACATGCTCTCTGCCAAGTACAGTCTAACCGGACAGCTCGCAGTCACAGACATCATATCAGATGGATTCTACGATGCTGGCAAGGTAGGAGGAGTCAAAATTTGAATTTGGATAAGATGATGGAAACAGGTGAAAGAGTTGTCTCAATGTGATGTGATGGAGTGATTTGCACAGGATTTTAAGGTGGGGGGGGGGGGGGGGG
>JAIPMN010141995.1:0-12161 GCA_020650975.1 Apostichopus californicus
GCAGTTCATTTCTGTGGTTTTCATTTCAAAACCTTGAAACATTTCACCTGAAACTGGTATGTGAGGATAGGTAAGATGAGGGTTAGGAACTGGTGGGGAAACGGGTGTACCGCAGGGTGAAGGGGGAGGGGGTTGTGCAACAGGGAGCGGGTTGTGTATCTGTAGGGAGAGAGATTGGAGGGACTCAGATTATGTGACACAAGTTGCTCGCTTTAGGAAATGGAAGATAAATAAAGATAACCCAATACAAAGCATTTAAACTTGCTTTTAGAAAATATATACACTTCACTACTTCTCCAGTAAATATTGTACATAACGTTCCTGTGAGACTTGCAGTATGATCAAAAATGTTTTAGAAATGAATCAGATGGGTAAAGAATAGTTGGTGCCTGATGGACAAAATGAAAAGCTGATTAAATTATCACCCCCCCAAAAACAAAAACAATTGTTCTTATTATTATTCCACTAATTTCACACATGTTCATCCGAAACTGTGCTATCGATTTTAAAAGAAAGTTATCCCATTTTTGTTAATCAAAAGCGATCATGTTTTGTGTTTAGGTACGATAAACCATACTGCACCTTTTCGATTTATCATCGACGTCTTCTTTGCCTATTTTCTCGATATTTGTCTCTGTTATAGATTTTAATAAACCAACCAGCACTGCACGTAGTTTATACTCATTCTAATAATGCATTAATGAATATGTGTGTAACTCATAACTGTTGCTCATGTGTAAACCTTTTCTCCGTAGGTGATTAACGTCCTCTCGTTAGTCTTCTTTGCCTTTCATTGTTTTTCCAATCACATTGATTTATTGGAATTGTATTTTTTAAATATTTGAAGTGATTTTGCCAAGTCATCTTATTGTATCTTTGTTTTTTGTTGTTTTTTTTTCCTCTTCTCATATCTCCTGACACTTCATATTTTTGACCTAGAATTTTTTTTTCTTTTTTTTTCGGCTTTAGAAATCATTAAGAGATCAATTATTATTGGAGAGGTATATTGGAGAGAGTATTTGTGGATGGTGTCGTTTGTTTCATCAAAATTCAAATTTTATTTTGAGTAAATGCTCACACTCACACATTAGTAAATACTCACACTTTTTGAAGAAAATCCAAGAAGTTGCTATATTAAGTATTATATTAAGTTTTTATGAACTTTTATATAAAAAAATTATATTCCTCTGTTTAACCATCCTCCCACATTGCATGACCACTTACAGCTTTTATCATGGCTCACAAATTTACCTTCCCAGCATGCAATGCATGAGCACGTATCCCACAAATCAAAGTATCCACCAGGCTATGAGGCTTACTTGGCGAGAGGAGAAGAAGACCATTTATTCGAAGACGGATGTCGTTGCTGCGGGGTAAAAAAAATAAAAAATAGTACCTAACTTGCACTGAGTGATCAATCTATCGGACGTCGATTTATGTAAAGACGTTGAATGATGTAAATATGTCGAGAAGAATTTGACAATTGGCAATCAGCTGGTTTACCTTTACATGCCTTAAAGCAATAGGCTATGATCTGCCATCGTTGGTTTAAAATGAAATAAAACTGTTAGCAAACTGCTTATCCACTAAAGAAGCCTGTGTAAGAGAATGTGTAAAAGTAAGTTGGCCTGAAGTTTCGATCCTAGTAGGACCTTCGTCAGAGGCTAAATGACAAGTAACAGTAACAGAAGGGACAAAAACATGCACAGAATACAGACAGGTTAATGAGCATGGTGAACACAAAGAGATAGATGTAAGGGGATTAGTAGACAAGGGATGGAGAGAAGAAAGAATTGGTTTATTGAGATTAAAAACCGAAAAATTCTGAGTTAATTATGTCCTCTTTTCCTATGTTGCAATATCCTTTGTACAAGGTGTGAATTATGATCAAACATAAAAGTTTTGAATCATTGATTTAAGTTTTGCCAGTGTTGTTATTAAATCTTGTTGCTATGGACAAATCCACAATATCTGGATTGGAAGGGAGGGAAAGTGGGCAACTGTGGTTTGAAAGACTTTGTTGGAATGGAAAGTTGCCGTCTCAAAGATTAAACTGTTACCTGCCACTTCAACCTCTGTTCCCACATGCTAATCGAGTTCCATCGATATAATCATTATGTTGGCTCACTGCTTCAGCTTATGCATTTCAAATTCAAATTCCAGCACAGCGTACTTCAACATGTCAGTGTAATTCATGCATGCTGAAAGTTTGAGAAAAATAAGAGAATTGGTAGGAGATGATGAGGTTGAGCTTCCACCACTTGACACGTGGAACAAAGTGCAGCAGCTTTCCCTCCGTTATTAAACCGATTGTTTTAATCTTGTTTCATATTCATGGTGATTCACAGTCAAGTCATTTCTAAATATATCTGAAGTATTAGTGGAGAATTGATCTCAGAATAGAATTTGTCTGTGGTGAAGGACTTTGATTCCTTCCCTTGAATGTTGATGTGGAGCGTAGATTTGGAAGGGGGGGGGGGGGCGGGAGAGGGGGAAAGGTCTCAAGTTGCTATTTAAAGTTTTTTATTAAAGTATGAACAGGAATGCAGAATACAAACCTATTAAGTAGTGACACCGTAATCCAAAATCTTAATTTTCAGAATTGCAAGAGGCTATAAAACAAAAATGAGGTATACTTGTTCACTAATATTTCAGGAGGAGGACACAAGTAAGGTACATACCTCCCCCCACCCCCCCCCCCCAAGCAATTTGTTACTTGGTCACTGTGTGTCAATGCCAAGTTCAGGAAAATGGCTTACAGTCATCAACGATCTTCCATGACAACTACCAACTGCGAAGGTTTAATATTTATCACGTATTTGTAATGTATTTATACTTTCCAGCCACCCATCCTACCATCACCACCACCACTTTGCCATGAGTACCTCCCCCCCCCCACATCCCCCATCTCCCACATTGTCATTTTTCTGTCACCCCTTACAAATCCATAACCAACTTACTAGATACTTTATACACAACCATTTTATGGCATGGTAGTTGCATCTCAATTCTACTAGCTTTACAATTGCATACGATGTATTCAATGTTACAGTAGTATACGTACCAGCTCGTTAACAGTATAGATATAGTTTTTTGTAAATCGTAGCAAATTAACAATTTAAACTAAAAAAAGAATAGAGAGAATGCCAGCATTCTCTCTCTGCAGCATCAAACCCTTTTTTTTCATTTCCGAATGCTCATGTTTTAGCTTAGTTATATTTTACTTATTTAACATTTCTCTCTTTCCTTGCATGTACCCATTCCTTTGTGCCGTGTGTTCATTATTTTCGCCCACTCACTCACCCGGTGAGTTCACAGCTACATATTATATACATCAATCATTATAGTTTTTTATTTTATTTTTGCCCTAGTATTTTTTTATAACGAGCATGTTTGTTCTGTATTCTCGTGATAATTAAGTGGACAACAAAACTAATTGGTCGCCTGATATGCGTATAGTGAGTAACACAGTATTTTATCTGTTGTATTAATTATTCATCAAGCTATCCATGGTGTAAGTTATATTGGCTTCCCACTTAAACATTGAAAGCCAATCTATGTTTGTTCATTGCGCTTTATCTAAATCATATTTTTTTTGATTTAAAACATTAAATATCATTTTGTTTGAATTTTTTTTTTTATAAACATGGAAGAAAATGAAATTTGCTTAATTATTATATCTAGCTTTTTTTGTTAAGTCAATGAATTGAGACACTTTCTCATTCATACTCACGAGAAGAAGAAACATCCAATCAAGCTTTTGAAAATTAGCCGTTTTCCAAACTTGATGATGTTATATTTTTTATCCATGATCAACTTTGGACAGTTTTGTTCACGTAAAGAAGTTGTGAAAAGAGAAAGGCCTTAACATGCATAAATTGTTAATTTACAAGTCCTCTACACAAATATCGCTGTGTAAGTGTGCGATTTACACCGTTCAGATGATAAAAGAATCCAATATTGGTAGTGGTTGCTACACACTTTGTTAAACTCTTTATTTAAAATCTTTCTTTTTTGTGCATTGGAATTCAAAACTCGAAAGACTTGAAAGAAAAAAAACATGCTAGAAAAACTGATATAAAATTTAAATGAACGTAATGTAATTGAGTATTCGTACTGTCTTTGGGTGGCTGGAATATTGTAATGCTACATAACATTTACTTAAAATGTATCATGTGATCTTTGGCCAAGTTCTTACAAAGTACACAGATTTCAAGTCTGATTGATAACTGATTGGTTTACACGAGTCATGTTTAATCTATCAGGCTCGTGATGACTCAAATCTTGTCAGACATTACGTCAAGAACTTGCTTCGGAATCATCTTTTTCTTCTTATAAAAAAATGCGGAGTAAGAAAGTCAAAACTAGCCTTGTGAAGTCACATTTTATTGGTCCGTATATCAGTTTATGTAAACCCTAGCTCACAGCCGCTACTCTTGGAATGGGGGTGGTGAGTGAACATTTTTTATTTCTGCAAAAATTCCCTTTTTTGCCATCTACTAAATTGTAATAGTAAGAAAGAAAAACCCCTTCCTCGCACATGTTGCATGTAGTTAGTTTATATTACCAGTCAGGTGCCAATCCAGGTTTTAAAATAGGAGGGGTGCGTCCTGTTGGTCTTAGAAGCCAACTCCCATGATGTTGGAGGGTCCGGGAATCCTCTCCCAGTAAAAAGTTTAAATTTTAGACAGAAAATGGAGCATATTGAGGCATATTTTAAGCTATAAAGTTAGGTCTTTAAATAGGTCTACACAGAAGGTTGTCCTAATATCTACTTTTCTACCTAATAACTAATTTTCTATTTGTGGTTGAAAAGGAGGATGGCTGGAGGGAGGGGGGAGGTAGGAGGAGGAGGGAGGAGGGGATCCCTGGATCTGCACCTGTCAGTCCTCTCTGTGGCTTGATTAATTAATGGTTGGGTTTCAATAATTAATCACCAAACATTGATTCGAGTAGTAGATCAATTTTCCATGCGAGCATAGTCAGGATATGGGATAAGTCCCAGTTCCAACCTGAAGTCACCAAGTCGTTGAACCTAATATGATCATTATAGATATCATCTCCTTTCACAGTCGGACAAAAAAACAAGTAATGCCATCGTCTTGACATTTAGATTCCACATACCAAATTCTGATGTATTTTAATGTGTGTTGTCATGGAATAAGTATTAATGGGATATTATCACAAATTAAATATATACAATTATAAATGCAATTTGTTGTTTCTCATTTATGGCAGAAAAAATAATATCTTTTCTCCCATTTTTTCCCTTGTTTTCTCAAAAAGGATTGTAATCTCACAAAGTGCTGTCCTGAGCCTAAAGGATGCTTCAAAACAAGAATAGAGTACGCCCTCTATATTCTTTCCCCGAGAAACAGGTACGGTATAAATCAAAGTACTTCCTCAGAGTTTCCAAATGTAGATTATGTTGATATTTTCTACAAAGACTGGGAGCAAATCAAGTTATTGTGCAGGTTGACAAGAAATTGAATACGGTCATCGCTATGCTCGACATCATAAAGGGTTTTTTTTGGGGGGGGGGGTTTTCTTCTACAAGGAACTGGACCATTTTTACTCTCCTAAATATGTGATTGTAGGCTACCAATTAGCAGAATTGTAATGAGTCGCTTGATTTTTACGGTTGAGTTGACCAAAGACAGTGACTTTCCTGACTCGGTCAAGTTATCTACTCAAGTCAATGAATTAGTCCTCGGGGGAAGTAATTCAATTTTTGGGGTGCAGTCGCATTTTTTGAAATTTCAGCACAATTTTAATGTTGTCATCCAAAACAAAAACGAAACCATGTCCCGTTTTGAAGGCATGTGCAAATTTAGAAACTCTGGGTTCCATTTTGCTATAAATGACTTGCTGACAGGCACATTAGTGATGTTATAGCTGGATGTAGAACTTAATAGTGTCATCCAGTATAGTAACATTTTCTGCTCTTATGGTTCAAGAAACATTCCAAAATGTGCTACATTTCATGGACAAGACACCAAACGATATTTCTGAGGAATGCATCACCGGTTTGTGATTTAGACGTCCCGAAAACATTGCATGAGATGGTGCACAGAACAACCATTTTCTCCCAAACCAGTTACTTTTTTAATCTGTTACTTAAAAAAAATTGATTTTGTCAGCTGAGGTATTCTACAATGGCACACCGTGGTATAAGACCTGGAAAGTCACTCTTGAGATGCTGAATATTATGCTTATTTTCCACAAATACAGTATGTTTCCTCAAAACCTCATTACTTGTTTCTTTTTCCTTCCATTTGCCACATTTTTTTTTAGATTCCGTCGAAGTGTCCAGCGGCTATTAGCCCATAAATGGTTCGATTACTCCATCCTTATCATTATTTTTACAAACTGCATCACCTTAGCAATGGAACGGCCTGGCATAGCGGAGGATTCCCTGGTAAGCATTCCTTCCCCTCTGTTGCTACCCTCGCTGTTTCTCTCTCAGGTGCCCCCCCCCCCCTTATACTTTCCTCTCTCCTCTCATATTTAGCATAGTGCAAACTCAAAACATACTTAGACACATCTCAAACAGTTATGGCTTCTACATCTTCAGGAAGTGGCTGTTGTGGTAAATCAAAGGTAAGTTGTGGCAAAGAAAGTAACCCATCCACTTCGCTAGTCTCATCATGGTATTCCCTATATATGGATTTAATAATAACAGCATACTTCAACAAGTTAGCATTGTGAAATCAGTAATGAAAACCAGATATAGCATGCATGCTGGGTCCAATTATGATGCATTGTGAGACTTTGAACTGGCATAATTTTGTTTGAATAATTTACTAATTCCTACATATCTATCTTTGTAACGTGTTAACAAAATGCACATTTAATTTTATGTTATTTCTCGACGAAAATTTGAAGAAACTCCGGACAAATTTGGAAGCAGTATGTACGCAAATAGCGACACTGTGTACCGGCACATATTGTACTTGTTATATTCGAATATGAAACAAAGAATAGCTGTCTACTTAAAAAGAGTAAAATGCGTCCAGAATTCAATTGGATCTCAATAGATAGATATGCTATCTCTCTGTTTAATCTGAATATTAACAAAGTACAATAAGAACAAACAAAAGTTTTAGAAAGCATTTAGATATTTCTTTCGTTTTTTACTATTTAAGCAAACACAAAAAGAAGTTATACTTGGTAGTGAAGATTTGGACACAGCTTTGCAAATTTGAATCATCCTTGTTTGACTTTATTTTTGTGAAATGAAAAACACATTGAGATGTTAGCTTTATGGAACAATTCAAGTTTGCCTTACTTTTTACGATCCTTTATTAAAAATTCCATGAAATTTCCAAAACCTGTCATAATTGGTACTGCATCACTGGGTATCTCGGCCATACATAACATGCACAATCGAAAGCAATCACTAGGACAAATAAAATGGCAAATTATGGATATAAAAAAGTTGCATATTTTAATGTTTGATTCATATTCTAGACTTTGCAATATTAATTACAATTGTGAATTTCATCTAAATTTCCATAAAGTAAGAAGTATTTTTATCTGGTTGATCTGGATTGAGTTACAGATTCTTACCTTATTGTCTGTATACTAATGTTTCACACTCTCATTTAATATAGATCTGTCAAACTGAACGTGCAGGTTGTATGAATGATATGATTAATTAAAAACAAATGGTCACGGCCTAATTCATACCGGTGAAATGACTTTTTGAGAATCGATTCTCGTTTAGGTACTGTCTTATGCTCTTCTGGGTAGGATGTAATATTTTGTGTTGTACAGTTTCAGACAGGAGGCTCTGCATTCTGCTGGGATATAATCTCTACTGTATGATATCAATTTGCTGCGCCGTATTTTCCAGCTGCTACAGCCTTTTATTGTTGACACGGTGTCGTACATCCCTGATATTAGAACAGGAATGGTAGATCAAATGAATAGGGTTACTATGATATGGCAAAAATTGTTCCCATTGTTGTAAGGAGAAGTACATATTACATATAATAAGATACATATAAGGAAGATAATTAACTCACACACTAACCCAAATAATATTTGTTAACATGTAGTAATGCTGAAATTGTTCATTTGATTGTCACCTGTGAATCCAACAAGCTAGAAACTGCTCACTTTATTTCCTAATGTCCACACATGCTTAAGACACAACTGCTCACATGTCACAATAGTTTAGTCATAGTCCACACAATCTTCTACACAGCTGCTAACAGTCCGCACAAGCTAAAGCTGCTAACAGTGCACACCAACTTGTACACAACTGCTTATATCTCACATAAGCTTATACACAACTGTTCATAGTCCACACAAGCTTGTAAGCAGCTTCTTATATCTCACACAAGCTCACACATGACTGCTCACAGTCCACACAAGCTTGTACAAAACTCTTCATAGTCCACGCAAGCTCGTAAGCAGCTTCTCATATCTCACACAAGCTTACACACGACTGCCAACAGTCCACACAAGCTTGTACACAAATGTTCATATTCCACACAAGCTTACACATGACTGCTCACAGTCCAAACAAACTTACATACTGTACCAGCTGCTAACAGTCCACACAAGCTTGTACACAACTGATCATATCTCACATTAGCTTGCACACAACTGCTCATAGTCCACACAAACTTGTACACAACTGATCATATCTCACATAAGCTTGCACACAACTGCTCATAGTCCACGCAAGCTTGTACACAACTGTTCATAGTCCACGCAAGCTTGTAAGGAGCTTCTCATATATCACACTAGCTTACACATGACTGCTCACAGTCCACACAAGCTTGTACACAACTGTTCATAGTCCATGCAAGCTTGTAAGCAGCTTCTCATATCTCACAAAAGCTTACACACAACTGCTCATAGCCCACATTAGCTTTCATACACACAGCTGCTCACAGTCCATGAGAGAACAAACATTTGCCCACAAATTTAACACACTGTCTCTTTCTACAGTGTTGTAAATAAGCCGTCATCCAGGAATGGGATAACCAAGAGTACCACCTATAAATTCTGGTAGTAAATTAGTCTCTTTCTTCTACAGTAGCAAATCAGTCTTAAGGTAGGGCCCTGCCTCAAAATATAATTTACTGAAAAAGTTTTCTCCTTTTTTTTCTTCAAAATTTCCACAGGAGAGACTTTTCTTGACGATATCAAATTACATGTTCTCGTTTATCTTCACGGTGGAGATGGCTGTAAAAGTCATCGCAAAAGGCTTCATGTTTGGAAAGCATGCGTACATTAACAGTGGTTGGAACATCATGGATGGATGTTTGGTATTGGTCTCGTGGATCGACCTTGTCTTCTCGTTATTTACGTCGGCTAGCCCAGAGATATTCGGTATCCTGCGAGTGTTTCGGCTGTTGAGAACGTTACGACCTCTAAGGTAGGAGAGAAGCTTCTTAATGATGCAGCTTTTCTATACCTGAATAATATGTGAAACTTTAAAAATGGCAGTGTTAGGGAAAGTTAAGAGTGATGTTGACATATTTAAACAGCATGTTAGGTCCCACTAGTTTTGGTGTTGCAAAGGTTTTTCATTTCTTCTTTTGTGTTTGTTAAGTGAGGAAAAGTAAAAAAAAGAAAGTATTATTGATCCTTTGTTGCATTATTAAATCAAGGTGGAGAAGCAAGATCCTTCTCTCATTTTTAAGACAATTTTAGCAATCAGACTGAGTACGACTCCAATTAACATTGTAATAGATCAAACTTAAGACAACTGCCTAGCTGGTTTTCACCAAAAAGAAGTTTTACTTGAATGTAGCAAGCAATGAACGATTCCATTTAGTGGTTGATATTTCTTTGCTAGACACTTTTCACATACCTGCATTGATCATACTTGAAAGCAAATTGGGAAACAATTTCTCATGTAATCTGATATCAGTAACTTGGTTCAATATTAAAGGCGTGGTAAACCCTGGTTAATTTCTCATGTAATCTGATATCAGTAACTTGGTTCAATGTTAATGGCGTTGTAAACCCTGGTTAATTACTCATGTAATCTGATATCAGTAACTTGGTTCCATATTAATGGCGTTGTAAACCCTGGTTAATTACTCATTTAATCTGATATCAGTATCACTTGGTCCCATTTAAATGGCAGTGTAAACCCTGGTTAATTATTCATGTAATCTGATATCAGTATTGCTTGGTTCCATTTAAATGGCAGTGTAAACCCTGGTTAATTATTCATGTAATCTGATATCAGTATTGCTTGGTTCCATTTAAATGGCAGTGTAAACGCTGGTTAATTACTCATGTAATCTGATATCAGTATTGTTTGGTTCCACATTAAAAATCCTTCTGTACACTATAACTGCAGCAGCAGCGCGTACCATTTTGTTGCAGGGTCATAAGTCGTGCCCCGGGCCTGAAGCTAGTGGTGCAGACTCTTCTGTCTTCCCTCCGTCCTATTGGCAATATTGTGATCATCTGTTGTACTTTTTTCATCATATTTGGAATTTTAGGCATTCAGGTGAGATTTCATCCTTTTTTTCCGTCACCGTATTTGTTTAGTAGCATTGTAGGCAACTTAACTTGTACTTGAAGTCAGGGAGGGGAGGGGGGAGGGCTTCAGGGCCCAGGGTCATTTTACAGCACCTGGAGAGATATTGGACGACGATAATGTGTTCTCGTCTTGATAAATATACCGAAGGAAAATTGCAAAAAAGACTGGTGACATAGTTGTCCTGGGGGACAATTATCTCAACGGCCTTCACTTTATGTAACACTGTTCTGTTCCTCCATTAACACTATTCGCATATTACATGGAGTGGGCATAAAATATATAAAGAGAAGGGCATTTTCCCACTCTTTATGTTATAGTCGATGGGTCCAGAATTTCTGTACTGTACAAAACTGTATGCTCAAAATGCCTGGAAGTTGTCAGCTACTGGGAAGAAGGGCAGGGGAGAGGGGGGGGGGGGNGGGGGGGAATGACAATTAATGTAAGATATTGTGACTCAATAATTCAGTAAGGTTAAGTTTTTCCATCTTCATTTACAAATCAAAACAGATGAAATTTGGGGATATGCAAAAGTGAAGTTTTATTCATATGCGAAATGATGCCATATTTTATTTCATGTGCAAAGTTTCAGAGGAGAAAGATTATTTGTCCAATGAAGGAAGGATTTCACTTTTAGTTTTTTTATGTTCTATTTAAAATTAATACGAAAGGTAGAAAATGTAAGCTCACCTCCATGGAGTTATAAAACAGGAGAAGTTGCGTTGGGGAAAGAAAACATAAGAAATATCCTACCATACCCCCCTCCCCCCCCTCCACATGTGATGGCAACCATTCATGGACAACTGACAGATGTGTTCAATGCACATTAGTATATAGTGGATACACATTGCCATGCACTTGTTTTGGTATTTTGAGCAGGGAATTTGTAGTAGGTTGATAGATTATCCCACAAAGTGTACACAATATTTCTGTTAATACCTCTTTTATCATATTTACAGAGATGAGTCTCTACCAAAACATTGGGTTTGGGATTGATATTAACTTCACAATTGTATAAGATTAAAACAAAAGGAAATTGAATTAATCCACTTAATCTTTTGCCTCTTTCTTTTCCTTTTCTTTATCCTACCTCTCCCCTCCCCCCCCCCTCTTCAAACAGTTATTTAAAGGTAAATTCTTCTACTGTTCTGGTCTGGATGTTAAACACGTAAAGAACAGGACGCAGTGTGAGGACATGAAGGCAGATTGGGTCAACCAGCAGTATAACTTTGACAACTTGGGTCAGGTAAGAAGAACCTGTAGGGGTATGGCATCATTTGGGTACACAGGGGTAAAGCATTCTTTTCTGAGCACTTTTCCCTTTGTATCAACCCCCCTCATTCCCTGGCAATTACACTTAAAAAGCAAATAATATGCTTAAAATGGAGCAAAGAGGGGGAGGGGAAGTTTCATTTAAAATCAATGACCTCACATTGAAGTGTAGACTAGTGTAATTAACTTTTGTTATGTTTGGTAGAGGTAGAGGAGGGGGGCAAGGACGTTCACTGGCGGATCCAAGGGGGGGCCAACGGGGGCCATGGCCCCCCCCAAAGGTGAGCCAAAAAGTGTTTTCGAACATCCGCTAAATCATATGATTGGAAATTTAAAAAATCGAGAGGAATAGCAGTGGTAGACTAGTCTAAACCTTTTC
>JAIPMN010142002.1:10473-22194 GCA_020650975.1 Apostichopus californicus
TGCTAAGCGGAGCGCCACCATCGGTTGACGCGGAGCGTACAATAAATTTGTGGGTTTTTCAAACCCCCAGATGGCCGGAAACGGCACTTCCCGAGTGTTTTATGCTGCGAATACCTAGCCCTAAAATATATTAACGGCAGGCGCGGCGGAACGGGAAAATTATTGGGGGGGGGTGGGCTAATGTGTGGAGACTATCTAAGCGGAGCGCCACCATCGGTTAACGCGGAGCGTACACAAAATTTTTGGGTTTTTCAAACCCCCAGATGGCCGGAAACGGCACTTCCCGAGTGTTTTATGCTGCGAATACCTAGCCCTAAAATATGGGTCTCAAGCCTACAATTTCTCAGATTGCACGTAAAAATCTGTAAAAACATTGTAATTTGTATATTCGATGGTGTTTTTAAGAGAGTAGCTATACTCGTAGTGTACTCGTAAAGACGTTTATGAGTGTAGTAAATTACTACTTGCAATTAAATGCAATAATTAAATAAATGTCATAAGAAAAAACAGAAAGCATTTCTTAATGTCAACAAATGGGTAATTCCAAAACCATGTGCAGTTGCCAACAAATTTCTATGAGCCAAGCACTGTCACGAATGCATGTACCCCCAGCATTTACTAAAATTATTACACCTATATAGTATANCCCCCGGTTCCGCCGCCACTGATTAACGGTAGATGAACGCTGTGAGGGGGAACTGATAATCCCGCCAATATTGTATGATTAAGTGAACTTAAATTAAATAAGCACTTTGACTTTTGACTTGTAGACTCAGCTATATGGTACCGAATTGATTTTAAGCAAAGGGGCGGGGAGTGGGGGGGGGTTGTAATGTCCTTTCTGGTTAGGAGTCTAATGGGAGGGAGATACCCTTCTCTGGAGAAAATATCCGTTAAGGCGGATTATAATTTCAAACTGGGGCTACCACCGGTCACGAAACGTAATTAAAGTTAACGATTGTATTTATATAAGTCTTATTAACACCATATAGGCTTTTTACCATATGTTACGTATTGACGTTTTAGGGCTGTAGGGGAGAGGACAAGAGATTATATTACTACTCGTTTATTGGGAGGGTCTGAAATCGACACTGAGTTGAATCGACACCATATTTCAAATGGATGTTGATCGTCATCGACACCGAGTTAAATTGACTATCTGAGCAACAAAAATAAGAAAAGGAGCAACTTGGTTGATAATTAGTAACGTTCATTGTTCTTGGCAAGGAGTACAGGATCCCAAGAAGATGAAAAACGTATAGATAGTTCTTTTTCGCCTAAGCTGCAAGTTTGGATCACAAATACGTGTCAGGAAGAGAAATTACACTCATATTCATGTACTGCAATGTATTCCTTGTACTGGTGTAGCTATTGTAGCAAAAATCTACGGATTTGCCCCTCCTATGTTTAATTTAAACATCCATTGAGCTCCGCAGAGACAGCGAGCTATTTTTAGAGCCAGGTCACACAACGGCTAGAGGGTGACGGTGTCACAGAATGTTAGCACCAATTAAAATATATTTTAGAAAAGCTTTGGGTTTCAGCCAATCGCTGCCAAGCACCCGAAATCAACATGGCTGCTCCCATAGATGAAAACATACTTGATGGATCTCTGTACAGTATTTGTATGATGCATTGGAAACATAGTGGAGAAGAATGACGACTCCCATTTCGACAAGCGTATATAGTTCAGATGAAGAAGCTAGTTATTACTCTCAGTAAATCGATTCAGTCGGTTTTGGAAGTGATGTAGAAGTTCGATGTAGCGTACAATACACGTCGTACTACTAGTACTAGGCCAGTCCTAGTACTGTATTAGTAGTATGGTAGTACTAAGTACTAGTATTAGTAATAGTAACATGGTGGGCTCATATTAATTGACGCACTTAAGGTAAGAATTTGATCAACGATGTCTAGCAAGGAAAAGTCCAAATCATTCAACTGTATGTGTTTTTTCATGTGTGTAGTCCGTCTAAAATGTAATGATCTCAAAATATTAAATAAAGGTTCTGTACTTATGCACCGTACAATTGAGAAGAATTTGACCACAAAATGTCTGCCATGTCAAGTTCTTTCGTAATCATACCCCTAAATTGACATATTTGTCGAAAAGCTAACTGTAGTGTAGGCCTAAGTATACATCCATTGACTTTGAATGATATTTGCTATATTTGAAAGTGCGTCAATTATGAAGCCTTTACACAACTTACAGTAGGACGAGTACAATGTGCTATTGTACCGTCTGACAAGGTAGATGTTAATTGGATGATCTCTCATGGATTTATCAAGGTTTAAATATTTCTCGCTAAAATAATGAAAAACGTACTCTGCGGACAGTATTGCACTCAAGAAAGTGATAAACGACTTACTTCAAGTGTTGTGGCTTCCTTGGAGTTCGACACCCATTTACCTCTGGAAGAATCTAAATGGAAACCATGTTCAGTCGGTGTCCATGAAACTGAAAAAAAGTTTATATAACGAATAACATAAAAAAAATTGTAAACATAATTACAAGGTAAATGTATGATCAAATATTGATATTCTTCGTTGGCTTTTACAATATAATGATGTCACCCAACTGAGTATCCCACAAAGGATCACAAATTGCTTGTGATGAGTAGCACATTTAGTTATTTCTATATTCTCACCTTGAATGTTACGTAACTTCTGAGAAAGAGAATCGATGGGGAATGACAAAGGTAACAGACAGTCATTGAATCTGTAACAAAGAAAGTGGTTTGTAAGTCATTTTAATAACATCCACCCTTTATAAAGTAACTACAATATTAAGTTATAGATGTATCTGTCATTTAATGTGTAAACATCAATCATCCAGCTGAAGTTATATTCAAGAACACAGTTCCATAGGTTGCTGGTATTTAATTTATTGTTCATTAAGTTAACGTAAATAAAAACATATCAGTAAGTTGTACATGATTACTTACGACAAATTCTTCAGCCGTTTACATTGTTCTGCAAAGGAAAATAAACCTTTCACTTGGTCCTGAATTAATTCTTCTCCCTTATTTGTGTGTATTTGTAGTTCCTCTAAGGCGGATAATACAGGCACACGGTTTCCATTTTCCATGATTATGCAATGTTGGTCCGCCGAGCTAAATGATGGTAGTCCGAGAATCGTAATCTTCATTTTAATGAAAACACATTATTAGACAACAGCACGTAGTCAAAGGCAGTATTGGTAACCATCGATGATTGTGAACTAATATTCCAGGGTTACAAAAACAAAGAACATCTCTTTCTACTTTTTTGACAGACAGGATGGTTCATGCAACCCCAACTGACTAAATATCAACTAAAAGAACTTTAAACGACAAAAAAATATAGAAAAGTGAATGTGTGAGATATTGTTTTAGAGTATATCAATGTTATAGAGATGAACCACGTCTTTTTCCTGCTCGGAGTCGTATAATCACAACCAATCATTATAAATAATATTTTGTACTCCAATTACAAATACTTCTCGTTGCAACATTACAGAGAAAAAAAAGTAGAAACAGTCGGATAGGTTGACGATAGACTTGGTCTAGCAAATGCAGTTTTATGTGTTAAATAATGTTATTCTACATTAGCTGTATGACATTTGTATCTAGCTAAATATTTTCAATGTACTCACGTCTGGAGGGAAATATGAATTTGGAACGAGATCCAGTTTGCCAAAGTTAAGATCTATTAGAAATGCGGAAACACACAGTTGACAGAAATAAATCGGAATAAAACATAACAAAGTGTTTCTGTTTTATTAAGTATAAATTAAAGCTTTAAATAATATTATATTTATTATATTAATGGTTTGTCGTTTACGTCTTCGTATTTATTATATATTAGTTAATTGTTTATGGATGTTTCAATTGTATCGTTGGATTGCTGCTACGGTCATTGTACATTGTATGCATTTAGAAACGTTGAAGGTGATTATTAATATGCATCTTGTTGACATTGTACATGGAGTCTTCTTCAGAAACATACACATACCTTCTGGTTGCTGCATATACTGATCATCACATCTCCCTGTATAAAGCTCGAAGATCGATTGCACCCGTTTCTGTACCCCAAGGAGATTAAGCCCTTCCAACGCACGCAGAAGAGTCGTGATATCTGTTTCTGTTATTTGCCCTCTCTCCTCCATATAGCAAACCATAAAATGATTACGACACATTTCATTTTTCAGCGAATCGATTTCCACGGGCGGATAATGAAAGAAGGTTGCGAGTTGCAAAACAATGTCTTGAGTTAGTGTATCAGCTAATTCAGCTTTAAAACTTAGAAAGCCTGGTAAAATAATAAGCAATAACAAGAATATTTCACTAACCCTGTATCCTGGATCAGGTGTAAGGGGAATTGTAACTAATTCATGAACAATATCAACCAGACTTGGTAAATTTAAGTAAAATATATATACATTAATTTACGAACCATGTTGTCCAAAACCGATCTAAGAGATTGGTATAACAAACCCATGCACCGTTTTATGTACCTCAAAAATGAAGGATCAGAAGAAACCTAAACTGACCGGATATTGAGAGATTGTATAACTCACTCGGAGACTGTATATAGTACGGGTTTCTAAGTGAATGTTGATTATAACCATCGGAATATATATTCCAGATGTTATTGATCATGTTGTGCAAAGAGGGGTCGTTTGAACTCATATCAGTAAAGCCGTAACAGAACCCCTCCCCCACCGAAAAAAAAACATCCAAAGAGCTACGTGTAAAGTAATGACCCACCAATGTATCCAAATGTGACAGAGACTGATTGTTCATATTGGAAACTGAGTTTATTTTATTGATGTGTAATCTCCAATGGCTATTCATTATATTGGAATTCAATAGTAGCAATCGTACCTCTCGATGACTTCTTCTCGGCTGGTTCTAGATTGGAAGCCATGGTATTTCTGAAATTGTAAATAATGTAGCATGTATAATGACTGCAAATTAGATAAATAGCGATAAAATTAAAAATATTGCTTTCATAGTTGCTCTCGCCATTTTTAACGCGAATTGAAGCAGATTGAAGTTATATATCACCAGATGAACTTGATCAGATGGTTGCTTGAGGGTTGAGGGATGAAAAAATCAGCACATGATGTGGCTTCTGCGTTGTCTAAGAGGTACAGAAAACTTACGGGTTATCAATGATTCATCGTTTTACAGTAATTCTCACAAATGAGGCTTATGTATTTTCTGTGCACGAGAAAGCAGTATAGTATATTTAAATATTCCAAAACACTTCACACTAGTTTACTCTGCTCAGCTGAAATTGATCCGACCGCCGAGAAATGTATTTATATAGCTAGGCTTGTATAAACTTGCATCTGACAAACTGTCACTTAACAACTGGTGATACAGCATGAACAACTGATTTTTATAAACATTCAGTGTTTGTTTAGGCAACATGCACATTGAATTCCCTGGATAGACTAAATGTTTTTAACCCGGAACAGCTTATGTCGGTAGACGTCGCACACTGTCAATTACCAGTTGTAAAAACGCCACATGTTGGCCATGGTGTTTATAGAAGCTTTGCCAAATTACAACTGTCAGTTTCAAATGAGTTGTCGCGTGTTCTTGGGCACCGTCGACCAACTTATTATAACACAGCCTGCGCTAAACCCAATAATTGCATATAGCTAGACATTACAACGTTATACTATAATCCAACTCTAATTTCTTTTGATATATTTGCAATGTAATGTTCACATATCTACTTTGCAAGCGGCATAACATACCAAAAGTGGATTTATATAACTTTTAGTTCCATGACAATCACTTTCCTTTGACCAAGTTGGATAAAGAAAACCCTACGAATTTGATGTTTGGGTAAAATTCTCTATTTTCAACGACATGTGCTTTTCTTTTTAGGACTTCCAATTCAACATGGATATTTGTGGAAAGCCAACGAATTTGTCGTTGCTGGATAGGTAAATGAATAAATTCATAGAAGGCTGCTAAATGAAAGTACCTTATAACAGGATCCAGTAAAAGTAGGCGAATACCACACAGTAACACCTATCATAATAGTACGACAGAGCAGATATGAAGACGTTAAAACATGTTTTGTTCGTTTACTAAATACATGTTCTACTTTAACAGCAAGAACTGCTTCACTTACCAGTTTACTATTTCTGCCAGATACTTACAATAATACAGATTGGGGTTATCAGCAATTCTCGCATAACCGATGGAATATGTCAACCAATAGAAATACAATTACTCTTGAAATAATTTGATAAAGAAAATGGCGTCAGCCTACGTTGGTGTACAACAAAACGTAGTTTTTGTAAATAGTATTACGAATTACTCTTATGTTGAGATCCTGTTCGTCACCGTGTTTGTCTTGTTCGTTCAGCCGTTGAAAGTTTGTCACCTTGGCTTTTGTATGTAAGCACCCAACATAAAAGGCATTGAACTAGTTTCTAGTAAATTAGCATTCCTTACCATATGCTGCAGTAGAATAGCTGGGAGTTTTCAATAAAACAGATGTATTTGCACGTAAAGCTCTGTTACCACGAATACCCGAGATATCATCAGCTAAAACCGAGTCGTTTGGAAAAATAGTGACAAAGATATGTTATAGGAGATATAGTAGTACTATATAGTATAAGTTTGAATGTGCTGACAATTTGATAAAAATGTTGACGTCTTGCTTCACCATAAACACATACAGTAAATGTTATTTGTGAGAAAAACAATTTGCTGTGAAAAATGTAATGAGTGTTACCGGGTTACTGGAGCGGGGAGGGGGGGGGGTTGACAGGGCTAAATATGGTAGAGGGGGTTTCATCAACTGAAGTACAATCAATTTGTTTTAGTTTTTACAAAGGAGACTCATAAAAAAGGCGAAAATGAAATCTAAAGGTGGAATGGGAGTAGGAGAGTGGTTTAATTTGACTAAATGTTTTACACACTTGGTGTTAGAGCATCCGTGTTACTTCATTTTGTGTTTTCAATGACAGTTACTGTGGATACGATGTCGCATTAGCATGACGCTTTGCTAAGGTCGTTTTGAGAGTTGGGAAAGAGGATAAATAGATACAACGGTAATAAGTCATGAGAGCTCCAGTTTTGGTATTTACTTTCTTTAGGAAGAGAATATTGTTATTGCTGAATGTGTCAGACTAATATTTCTTCTAAGAGGAAATAGAGGTTTGTGATTTGAATGTGTCTAACATAAAACTGCAAATGAAGATTAGTGGAGTTTAGCGAATTACACCCCACTGCATAGATTAATAAACTTTACATTGGCTGTATGCATGACTACACACAGATGTTTGTAGGATTGTGTACGGATTGCTGTATTGTTAAAAGAAGAGCAGCAACTCGGCAGAAGCTCACGTTACCTTCTATTTGAGAAATGTGATTTTAATTGTGATTAAGACATACGCGGGATAACGGTGTCAGGTCCTGTATTTCCATCTCATTTTCTCCTTGCCTTATGCAACTTCTCAGCAGCCATAATTTGTTACAATGATAAACATTTGTAAAAGTGTGTTTTGAAAACAAAATAAAAAGATTAAAGATTTGTTTATTCTCTCAATTAGGACCAAATATAAGTATGTTAGTTATCTTTCTCTAGTTATCTCTCGTTTTAACTCTTAAATACAACATAATCGTGGCCCGAACCGCATTTAAATGTTCCTCGCTATAGTGGTACATTGAACAGTCTATATGGCTATATTGTCACCAGCGTCGATTATGGCCGTATCACAAAATTTGGTATATTGGTACCTTCTCATACATAAAAACTATAATTAACATGCGGATGTGCCAGCAATGTACCAGCTGCTTGATTTTGGTCACAGCTACTTAGGTATCATATGCAAAATGAGTAAGGTCAAGAGTTTCTACTTAATGCAAATTAAGCCTCGACTCTGAACATTATTTTAAAAGGCATTATTTGAGAGGTCGGCTAAATCGAAATATATAGGTTTTCACGGAAGCTTTAAACTACAAATACAGCAACTGTCTGTACTTTGAAGAAATGATTGTCCCCACGTCTGATTTACTGGTTCGACGGCACCGCAGATCACTTACGGCAACTAAACACAACACACAGTAGTTCAGTGTCCAGCCAGCCATGTTTATTTTGAATTGGAGAATCTGATGAAAAAGACTATGTCTCAATATCGTACTACTGTATACGTATTATACCGTGATGTCTCTGACAAAATGAAAGGGATAGTCATGGAAAAGTTTACCTTCACAGTATAATTTCGATGTAATTATATACATAATAGAGGTGTTGCTTTTCTATCTTCAATCAATACACAGGTCTTTTGTCGTGATTTTACAACAGCTATTCCGGTAATTGGTAGGTAGCTACATTCACACACAAACACCAGTATCATACACTCTCAATATACTCCATTCAAACATTCGCCTCCTGGCCAAGTCGCACATCCAATACCGTAACAATCTGAGCCTACTGCTCCCTGTTGGTTTCATAGAACAACACCTCTTTCGTCTGAAACGCTTATCTCTGTTTCAAACTAAAAAAAAAAGAGGAAAAAAAATGCGTTGTCTTGTAATTGCTACATCATGTTGAAAACCACAATATATGTGCATACTTACTATTTTTGGGTACAACATACTTTCTGTGTGCCAACGATCTTCGTCATTGGTCAAGAGTTAAATTTTATAATCGTGTTATCTTTCCAAGATTTGTCTTCCTGGGCCCCGTCAAACGACACCAGTGTTTAATGCACATATCTCTCTATTCAAAGATCGTAGAAGCCAGACATGAAGTAAGTTCACAATTGTACTCCAATTCTAGCATACATACTTACTCGTCCTCGTTAATTTGTACTCGCACTCAAACTCTAAGATATACAATAGTACAATATGAAGTACACGTACCCTTGCAAAGAAGCTTGTACTCGTCCTGGTACGCACCAATGGGCATTGTTCTTGTATTTGTAAGTATGATGTTAGAACCGCACTGCAAGCCAGGTCTAGAAATGTCAGGCGGCTAGCCAACGTCCTTTGCACGAAGAACCAAATCAATTTATTGAGCCCGTATTAGTTGTAAGAAATTTAATTTTATACTTGAATCGATATGAATTTAAATGAAATCGTGTTGACTCTATCATACCAATAGGTACTTATAAAGCGTAGAACATAAACGGGCACTCATTTAACATCATATAGTATATCATGGATATCATACTTATTGTATTGAATTCAGTCGAATAAATGCCGTATACTATTTGTTTCGTGTTACCAGCACATGTATAGGGCTTCCATAAAACACGCTGTATGCCATACAGAAGCAGGGTCAATAATTACTTATTTAATACTATTGAGATTAGTACTAAGTTCATTCGAAACGTATTGAGAAGCAGGGAAGTTCGAAAAAATAATGTATTAAGCTGATTTAAAGTAATGAGTTACTAAAATGTAGATTTGTTTCCACAATTTAATCAACAAGGAATTTCGTTTCCTGTGGCAGGGAATTGCATTTCAGCAGTCACAATATTAGAAGAAATTGATATGAAATGTCAATATCCCCCAGTGATGAATGAGTTAGTTCATATCGATGAGAATCATCGACTTAGGTTTGCATATTACATACAGTTCATACAAGCCACAGACACACATCAGTACTTACCAAACAATATTGCACAACCTGTATAAGAATCAACTACGACCTTAGACTATAGTAATACGTTATTCCACACAGATCTCAAACTGAAACTTGAAAGGAATCAACAGACGACAATGGAACGACACACATCAGTAGTCACTATTTACTAGTATAGCTTGGTCTCACAAGAGGACAATTCACCGACACACACCAGCAGTTACCAAACAATAATGCACAACACTTTGTAAGAATCAACTGCGGCCTATAGACTATAGTAAAATACGTTATTCCACACAGATCTCATACTGAACTTGATAGGAATCTAAGAGGAAGTTAAACAATCCAGCGAAGGTATATCGAATTTAGTTTTGTATTTAATAACAAAATAGATATTCTGGTTCTCGACAATGGTAACAGAACAAAAATATACAGGATAAAAGATATTTCACACTGTTAGTTGAAAACACCATCTTGTTCCCAACTCGAATATGGGACGATTGAATGCAGCCTGTTTGGGGTGGTTTTATACCAAGTCGGTCTTATATCGAGCCTTTCTCAAACTCATACGAATTGTGTATGTACTTAATTATTGGTAACACGATGTCGTTAATGGAGCTTGGTTAACACATTGCAGATTTATTATTACGATAACTATCACGGTACCATTGTAACATGTATAGGCATCCCTAGCGTTATTTTCTTTACACTGTGCTTTGTTCTTATAAAAATAGAAACAGATATAAAACTTCGTAATCTCATTTGTTTTCTTTTCATGTTTCGCTATTATTATAACTTTTATTTTCTTAGCCTCTTACCTGTTTTCAATCTTTCCTATGTATGCAACCACGAGGTAAAACAAATTAGAACCGATTCCAGTTTGACGGTTAACCGGTTAAGTATTGTATTTTAAACCGGTTTCTTCTTGCTGATGCTCATATGTCATTAATGTGATCAATAATCGCCTTGAAAACGTTTCTTGTTTAACTTTGTGTACACTACAGGACTGTGTGACATGTTGGAGATCTATTTGATGATCTATGTAATGTATCCAACATTAACACTGCTGTATACAGTACTTTATTTATTAAACAATTCTCAACAAAAATTACAAACGTTTGTGTATTTTTCACGTCGCGATGTCATATTCTGATTAAAATGGTTAGTTGATGACGTCACAATGATAACTGACGATGATTGTTATACTTGGATAATTTTTATTCTATGTATAGAGGATATGTCACGTGACTGAGGTACAATTATAACCTAGCACACAGGTTAAATTCGTTTAAATTTAGTATTTTAGACGCCTCAGTCTGTACAGATAGACCTATACCTCTTTCAAAAAAAGGCAACTTTCTTTTCTTATTATGCACAACTAACTACAATGTATGGTAAGAGACATTATTTGAGGCAGTTTGTAATACAGAACTATGTAGTGTGTGGCGAAATTTGAAAAGTCACAAATGATGATTGCAGCTTTAACTGATTGATGTTTTTGCAGCGTTTACTGTTTAATTTGTTTGCAGCTTTAACTGTATACTGTTTTGCATCTTTAACTGCACTCTTAAAACATCCGGATCAAATTTGATTCATTCCGGATCAAATTTGATCCGGTGTCCGGATCCCAGGGGCACCGACCCCGTCCGGATCAAAATGATCCGGATTTCCGGATCAAAAGAACAATGATCCCATTCCGGATCAAAATGATCCGGTTTCCGTTTCAAGTGTTCTTACGTTCTGGATATTATTCCGGATCAAAAGTGGATAAGACATAATGCAATTTGCTCCCTAGTATTCCACAGCATTGTTGCTACTGTCGATACAAATAGAACGTGAGGCTCTTTTCATTGGGGTATGCAAATAAAAACAACATACAAATCTGAAAATAACTTGGCCATGTCTGTATTCTTTTTAACAACTTCGTAACAAACAACGTCAATTATTTCTACTTATAGAAAGAGGTTGATCTGGGTTGCAATACTGATGAACAAAAGCGGAAATGGAAAAGGGGATGGAATGCGAGAGTTTTATCAAGGCAGCAAGAGTGTATACTACTTTTAGTTATATCCCTGTTATATATGTGACTCTTGACATGTTGTGGCAATTTATGTGTAACTT
>JAIPMN010142016.1:0-11185 GCA_020650975.1 Apostichopus californicus
ATGATTCGAAAATTCTGCACATTATAGCTAAACTGTGAATATGCATAAACACACTCTATTCTGGTGGATGATATTTCAATGATACTTTTCATGTCGTTCTAGCAAAGGATATAATACACATCATTGATGGGTATTTTGATGTTTCGTATTTATCTAAAATCCTTACTTTGAATAGTCTGGATAATGCAAAGGTGACACTGTCCGCCAAAAAGGGTAGATTTTTATACAGTTTAATTCAACTTATTATTGAGTAATATATTTGAAACTCATCATATACATTGCTTACCATAAGTCTTCTTATCACAGGAAAAGCTGAGCGTTTCATCGAACATTTAAAAGCAAAGTATGAAATACTTTATGACTCTGTTCAACCAATTCCCTACATTAAAGATAGGATGTATTGCGTGGACGACGTATTTGTTGAGGGCGGTATTGAATACTTGACACATATATATAAAAAAGAGGCACAGTGGGATAAATTGTCATCCTATCAAGAATTAGTCAAAGAAAAATGTTTAAAAACAAAACGACAGATTCTTGAAGGTGAACCTGGCTACGGCAAATCAACGTTGACTTTACAGTTACTTTATGACTGGTGCAAGACTCTCTCTAAAACCTCATTACGTGGAAGAGACGTTATGATATATTTACGTCTGAGGCAACTTGGAGGAGTTCAATCGATTTTAAATGCGATTCGACAATTCATTCTACCGATGGACTCGGATATAACTGAGGAAGATATAAAAGAAATATTGAATCAAATGAAAACCGTGTTGGTTTTACTTGATGGCTTCGATGAGTATCCCGATCAAGAAAGTACAGAAACAGACATTTATCATATCATGAAGAAAAAAATGTTTCAGGGATTTAACGTCATTCTAACGACAAGGCCATCTTGTGTACCAAAAGATTTTGCACCTCACTCCGACCGTGTTCGGCTTACAGGATTCGAGGAAGAGGCTCGTAGAAAGTATGTTGAAAAGGCTGTCGTTGGAAAATGCGGAGAAGCAGTGGATAGAATCATGAGGAAATTGGAGGAAAATCCCGTTCTTAATGACCTTTGTCAGGTTCCTCTATTCTTTGTTACATTTGCGTACGAAGACGAACATTCTTTAACATTCAATTCTGTAACTAGTTTTGTCCGGTATATGATATCTTGTTTTCACAGTCATATGAAGAATAAAATGAAAGACGAAAACGTCACAAATTTCGAATTATTGGAAAATGAACACACAGTACTAGACAAATTCGCATTTGAAGCCCTGAGTGGAAAGAATCAGAAAATTGTTTGGAATCGTGAGCAGCTTCTCAATCAGCTAGGAGATGAGTTTTACCATCAGTATCGTCGTATTGGTTTATTTGTGGAAGAAGAAGTATTAAATATCGCAGATACACCAAACGCACAAAACCATATTCAGTACAATACAGAAGTCCACTTTTACCACAAAATCTTTTGTGAGTGGTATGCAGCACATTACGTTGCAGAACAATTATCTGGTAGAAATATCGATTGTATCGACGAGTTTCTTCAAACCTTAGATCCTTTTGACCTGCAGTACTTGTACAGATTTGCGTGTGGACTTAACAAAACTGCCGGGGAGAACATTATTCAATACCTGCAGCAGAAAGATGAAAGAAAAAAGTTCGCAATTTTGTGCATGCTAGAACAGGAAGACAAAACTGACAGATTTCTAAATTCAGTTTCTGATTTAGTTTCGTCTGAAGTAACAACCATTAGAGAGGAAGATAGTAAACTACTACAGAGATCTACGATACAAATACTAGATGTTGCATCGAAAAATCAAGTAAGTAACGGTTTACGAAATAACGTGTTTAATAGCTACAGTATATAGGAAACAATCACTAATCTAGAAAAACAGGTATAAATAACAAACATTACATCATTCCATGATTTCAAACATAACAGGAAGCGTTCCTCACAAATTCAGATGCAGACCAAGATCGTAGCAAATTTACAGACTTGGATATCCGATAACTGTAACTGGCTGGCTACCCTACACAATGTTTCTCACATATGAACTCACTATATGTATAACACAGTTGTATGTAACTAATTGATCTCAACAAGAGTATTTAACTTTAGTGCCAGAAATATAGAATTCACTATTCATCACTTAAAGTTACAAACTGTTTTAGATGTACACAGCAGAATCCATTACAATTTACCAACATAACCACGGTGTGCAAGTTTTTGTCCCAGTTTCAGGAGTTAGGGGATTATGGTCTGATTGACACCTGTTTAATGGCATTTGTACATACTGATTACTAGAAATGTTAGTTCTTTAAAAGAAGAAGCAAAAGTGGAAAGATAACTTTGCCAAGTAAAAGTCAACATCAGTCTTTAATAGTGTTGGTTAAACCACTTTCAAGAAAAAACTGCCCAGAAGATCTCCATTGAAAAGTTCAGTTGTAAGTGACAGCGACATACTTTCCATTTCCTGAATTTGAATAAAACACTTAATACCATTTATTGGTAAACAAAATAATAAATATGGGTTTAATCCCACTTTGAAAAAACAACTGTTTCGAAAAATTCCTCTGAAAAGTTAACTTGTAAGTGACAGCAATATGCTGTCATTTTTAATAAAACTAAAGACTGTTTAATGGTAAGCAATTACCATTGAAAACAAATAATATGTTACTAATGTGTTAAGGCCTTTGTTTTACGATTGATGTCAGCTTTTTGGATATGTATTTGCTGAACCTTGCAGCTTCCTCAGTAAATTGCAGGTTTCTTTCAAACGTTCCATGAATTGTGCTGCAAGAAACAAAGTGAATGAATACTTAAGAATTGACTTATCATGATTTACAGTAACAGTGTGATCCTTAAACTTAAAAAACTCTCTTGCATTGCTAGATGAGTGCTTTCATGGAAAGTTAAGTTCAAACTTTCCTAGGGTTTAGAATGTCTCACGATATTTATCTCTGTTGGTATCCAACCTCAATGAACTAGCAATCACAGTCTTACCAAGAACATTCTTTTGTCCAAATCCAAAGGGACAAACTTCTCACCTAATTGAAAGATGTACTTTGAAGTTGAAGCAACAATGGATTCTTGAATTTTGACAATCACAAAGTTCTGAAACCCTCCAAGGGCAAAATATACAACTTGATTTAAAGCAACTTTCTTTTTTTGAGTTATAGCATTGACAAGCATTTTAGAGTTACACCTCTACTGACCATGAACCTATAACAACATATAGGTAGTATGCTTACCAACAGCAATGAACATAATTGTAAAAACTTGAAATTTCAAGTGAGGTTATGCATTCAATCATAATCAGAAAATAATGCAATACCAAAGTAGCTTAAAGAACATAATGGTAAAGAACTTCTACCACCCAAAGATGGTTCTATAATTAGCAGAGATTAAGCCAATTCATATAAATACCAAAACAAAGAATGTCTCTTCAGTTTTGCATGCATTTGAGCTGTTGCCCTTAGTAAAAAGGCAAGCTACAGTAGCTTTTGTTTCTAAACATTGGACGGACAATTTTTGTTTTGGTTTAGAATTTGGGTATGCTCAATCTTTTGGTTGAAAAAACTACACCATTATGGTAGTTTGATTGTAGGCTTCCTGTCAGAACTCAAAGGCAATTAAGAACCAAACAAAATGATATCAGTTGTTAACTCATGATACTGGAAGGTACTGATAAATAGTTCTGTCAGTGAACTTTACAAAAGGATTTACTCCTGGAAAACAGCTTATCCAGTAAATTATTTTGTACACTTGTGTACTAAGTCATGAGCTTTTAATATAAAGGGTTACTTGTTTGATAGCTTTTCATAATGACTAACCTTTCATAGCATTAACCTTCACGGGAGACAACAGCGATTTTGCATCTCTGTCACTGTTGAATCTTGGGCAAGCTTTCCCAAGGACGTTCGTTTTAAAGTGTTGGTACCCCAAATCGACACCAGTAGAGTCTTCACGAACATAGAGTGTTTCTCATAACTACATATGGTCTCCCACTTGTCTTCAGGAAGCCAAAAATCTGCACCAATATTGACCTGTGAACAGAAAATATGATATACGTGTAAGCATAGATACAGATATAGCACATGATAACTCACATTATCATAAACATACATTTACATTAAAAAATTTATAACATATTGGGAGGTAAACATTAAATCTAGGTCCCTCAAATGATAAACCAGGAATAGCAGCTTTACCAAATAATTATTAGCTTTGCACAGTATAACACCAAGTTATTTTTCAAAGCTTAATAATCATGTTAATAATCATCCCAAATCAGTAAAAATTTGGCCAAACTTATAACTGACACAGTTGGGTACAATAGTTAAACTCACTCTTCCATCTTTTTTCTCTATGGCACTTGTTCCTTTGCTTTTTGGACTCTCGGATAAACTCTGTTGTCCTGCAAAGGGTACAAATATGTCATCTTAAACCATAATGTCTTTAAGCCATATATTACACTGTTCTTCTCTTCTGTTGTTGCCTCCACACTGGTGTCGTACATCACAGGAAACCTCACCCTTGACCTAGATATTTGGCTTTTCAATTCTTCCTGGAAAAAGGAAACAGCAAAGCAGAAGTAGTCATCATTTGAAGAAAATGAAATAAAGTCGTCACCACAAAGTGATGTGAGATTTGCTTCCACAATAGTCTCAAAAAAGAATCCCAAAGTTTGAAGCAGACTGTATAAAGCTGAACATTTGAACCAGTGTCATCATCATTGCAACCAAAATCAAATGCCCAGACTACAGAGATAATAAAACATGGGCTAAATCTTTGTTTGTTTTTATGATCTAAAAATATAAAATTGTAGAAACACAAATGCACTAAGCCAACTTATTTATAGGCCTAATCGTTTTTAGTTGTTATTTTGCTTGCTAACTTAACAAGTCTGTTTAGACCTAGGCTAGAGAAGAATCAGTACTTTGTCATACTAAGTTTATAAGTACATAATACCGGTGACTAGCCAACATAATTTGTTCAGCCTACTGTAACAGTAAGTTTGAAGGTCTAGCCATGCTTTATTCAATATCACATAGCCTACCCATTTAGATTCACTTGGGAAATTCAAGAAATCTTTACCAAATGAGTGTAGGCTTCAAGTAAACTATTGAGACTTAGTCCAAGCATTTGTTTGGAAATAAATTATAAGATTATGTGCCACTGTTTAATCTAGTCCAATACACACATAACACAATGTTAATTGGTGTTTAGAATACACAGTTTGGTGTTGAGAATGCACCCAGTACCCAGTAGAAGCTTAGGCTACTCACTGTCATTGTACTTGTGTATTGCGAAACGCCAGCCTAACAACGGTTTCACGTAGTGCGTAGCGTAACATTAACCATAATACTAGTGCCAGTGGCCTAACAATTAACTTAGTTTTACCTCCAAGTTTAAGGAATAACAGGTAGGCCGATGATGTCGGTTATTACTTCCATTCTTCCATAGACCTTCTTGGGTGAGTTATAGTTGAGAGTTGCTTAGAAATTTTCACAAAAATTATTTTGCGAACAGCGAGTTGCCGTTGCTTCGCCGTTCCGAAATTGAATATGGTGTTGAAGTCAAAGGTCAACTTAAACCTCGTACAAAATGTGATAATCAAAAATGGAGAAAATTATCTTAGACCTCCCAATTTGAGAGTTTCGTGTCACTGAAAATTGTAAATACAATCAATTTATATTAAAATTTTAAACAACAATAAATAAGAAAGGATTGAATCATAATATAACTTATACATTAATTATTGTTTTCTTCATCTTGATTTGGCAATATGCGCCTAACTTTCATAGACTATGAATCACTGATCTAAATATAGATGCGAGCTCGTCTCAACCACATCAAAATAATGCAGGTGTATGCTACGTATTAAATCATATACTATCTAAAGGGAGGAAGGGTGACATCCCTATGATGTTCCGACGTCTCTATGTTCAATACCAAATAATTTTGGACTCATAATTTGTTTTGACCAAAACATTTTTGACCAACATTTTTCGGACCAAAATTTGTTTGGACCAACATGTTTTCGGACCCAATTTTTTCTGACCAACATTTTTTTGGAGCCAAATTTTTGGGACCAACATGTTTTCGGACCAAATTTTTTGGGGGGAATCAATTTTGGTCCTTAAAAATTTGGTTCCGAAAACATGTTGGTCCCAAAAAATGTTGGTCCAAAATAATGTTGGTCCAAACAAATTTCTTGTTCACAACCCATAACAATAGCACCCTCATTCTATTAAAGTTTACTATTTGTTTGTGCCATTGGAGCCCAATATTACCCGGTCCACCTTCTTTTTTTCAAGCCATTTAATGTTCTAGCCTCTAGCAATGATTCAATTTGTGTTTTGCAAGTTGAAATTGTGTTAGTACAAGTAGGCCTACTGTACATAATGTACACCAGTTATGATCCAATTAACACGGAATAGTCGAAAATTTACAGGTTTCAACTGGTCAGGTACCTGTTGTTCACTACATGTTAACAGGTACCTGCTTAGAGCAACTGGTACCTGTTAAACGGTTTGCTGAATTTGTTAAATGCAACTGGTTTTACAGATGCCTGTTAAGACCAACTGGTACCTGTTGAATGCAACTGGGGTAACAGGTACCTGTTAAAGCAGTTGTTTTCCACAGGTATATTACCTGTTGAAAGCAACTGGTTTAACAGGTACCTGTTAAAACCAAC
This sequence comes from Apostichopus californicus, assembly GCA_020650975.1. Classification (NCBI taxonomy): domain Eukaryota; kingdom Metazoa; phylum Echinodermata; class Holothuroidea; order Aspidochirotida; family Stichopodidae; genus Apostichopus; species Apostichopus californicus. Next base: position 6,687 of record JAIPMN010142016.1, read on the forward strand.
TGGTACCTGTTAACAGCTTACAGGTAATTTACCTGTTGCAACAGGTAATTAACTGGTATGAACTGGTTTTGGTCGCAATACCTGTTAAAACCAGTTGTCGTGAACAGGTACCTGTTAGTTCCTGATGGTTCCAGTTAAAACCAGTTGAAGTTTTAACAGGTATTAACAGGAATTTTCTCCTGGGAGCTTATTGTTTAATGTCACAAAATGGGCTCTACCTCAGGAGCTTGAACACCGTTTTGTAGTGGAAGGGGTAAAATATTATGTTGTCCAGAGGAGGGTGAAGGGGAGGGTTGTCCCCACTCTTTAAGATATTTGTAAATATGAAGTGTACTTAGAGACAAAACAGGTGCTATGTTTCTTCACACTTGAAACAATGTTGAAGATTTATCAACTATGTATGTTGTATTGCATGTTGTATATTTATATTCCGCACTTCAGACTTGTCTTGTGTAAGTAGTCTCTCCCCAAGGGGGGGGGGGGTGGGATCACCCCCTTGCTTCTTGACTTCATTCTGGCGATTAAAGTACCTACGAATAATACATTATTGGAACCCTGCTGTACTCTCTCTCTCAATTTTAGTTGTTTACCTTTTCTTTTTCTTGTGGGGACGGGGGCATGACATTTGGCCTACTGAACATTCTAAGGAGGGGTAAATCATCATTACAACTACTTTTTTTGTGTAATACAACTTTAAATCTGCCAACAACATGATGTATGTGCAATTTACACAATTTCCTGCAAGTAATGAAAGAGTTAACGAGTAAAATGTTACTCATGTCCACCTAAAATAGCATTGGACATGGCAACTTGTGGCATCTGGCATGTTCAAAAGTTATTGGAAATCTATGACTACTGGCAATACTAGTTATATAGGAATGTAAGATCTAAAGATAACAATTACTGGTTGCAGATGCCGGGAGAATCCCTAATTCGTTCTCTCTCATCTCGGTTTATTGTATTAATGAGTCAAAACAACACCACGATTACAGGTGACAAAACACTGCTTCAAAGACTTGATACTTAATATATTCTCAATTGCTATCTCATCAGACCAATGTAAATACTACAAACTTAGCTTGCATGGCATGGCATGTGCGCAATCTTTATTTTCTACAGAAGTTTTCTTATGAACTGTTAATTTAGGTATCCATCGGTATTTGTCTCCACTTTGGAGAAATCTAACCCCCACTACTGCATACTACAATATAGTCATTGTTTTAAGTAAATGTTGTTAGATCTACACAATTAAACAAGTGGAACCTTCAAATGGGCATGATATTTTATTTATAGCACTAATTAGGCAAGCTGTCATCACCTTCATATGGCCTGTAGATTTTATCAAAGGTACTCAACACAACAAATTACCATTTCACAACTGGTGAGAAATTATTATGTAAAAACTCACCAGATTCTCATCAACAAAGGAACTTATGTCATCACTCATCAGTGATGTGTTCCTCCTTGACTTTTTCTTCACTTTCTTGGAGGAAATGTACCAAAGAAATGTTGAAAACTGTATCACCTGGATGTCAAAGAGAAAGTACAAAATAACTCATCAGGTCTGTGATCATTTTTGTAACAGACATCGATGTCTTTCCTTGTGTTTTACTGATCTTTGGGTTTGTTGGACTGACATAAATAAAGCACAGGACTAATATCATTATTTAAAACACCTTTACCTAATCAACATAATTAGTTATTTTCAATTCTAGTAGTGCTAACTGATCAACTCCATGCTACCTCCCAAGAATTTTGAAGGACCCCCCCCCCCGCCCCTCCCAACAAATCTGTTGACAATTGCTGGACTTTTTCTACCAAATTTGTGAGATATAATCAATAGTATTACAACAGTAATAACTGTAGAAAGCAGATGTGCTTGAGTTTGTTGGAAAATATCTCTTGAGTGGCCAGTAATACAACTGAAGTGCAAATAATGTACAGCTTAGACAAAACACATTTAAGAGATTCCTTAAACACTATTGAACAATGGCTGAGAAAGGAATTCTGAATTACTTTGGTTTAAACTCTGAGGAAAGGCATAGGGTCCAGAAGCTACATGCATGTCTTGTATACTGACTGACAACAACATATACACACAATACAGTAAACCAACCAAAGATTTCCACTTACAATCCCTTAGTATAGCTCATTGGCAAATAGCATAGTGACTAGATTATCTTCATGTTTAAATTTGATATCAATTTTCTTTGGTTTTGGATGCACTGAGAGGGGAAGGGTAGGAAAGGTTAGAATGGAAAAGAAGGAATGGTAACTATTAGTCATTTTACATTTTATTAAACAAAGGCTTAATTGTGACATATGTAACTTATAGCAAGTGGAAGCACACATGCTTCAGACAGTGTGATTATAGTAACAATTTGCTGACTCACTTGCTGAGGCAATTGTGCAGGGTGTTATTCACTCTTACATATAGTAACAAACTCACTTAATGCATGTCTCCATTGAAACAGAATGATGGAGTATGTCACATATTAAATAAAAAATAAATGACTTAGCCTTGGCAAATCTAGGGTTTATATCAAAGAGAATAATCGCAATTATTTTTTGGAGAAGTAAGGCTGGCAATACAGAGGGTCATCTGAATAATTGATGATGCATACGCAAAACAAAACATGGACCCAGTTAATTAAACATATACACCTCTTTGTGTGCATTGACACATTGGTAAGCAATACAATGTATGATATGCAGAGCCTAATATTATAAATGTTGTATGTATGTTAGATTGAGGCCTTTATCTTCCTTTAGCAAGTTTCAAAACAATTAATGTTCCACCAGGAAGAGGCAGTAACAAAATCACATTCTACCCAGACTCAAATCTAATTAAAACTACAACCCAGCTTACCTGTCCTACTATACACTAATTATACACTTACATTACCATCAGCATATTGTAAACCATTCTGTGCAAGATATGCATCATGTGACCCCCAAAGTTCGTCTGATTAATCCATATGACCTTATGAGGAGATAAAGACAATTGCATTAAGAATCAGTTGTCACTAATTCTATATTGAGAATATCAGAACTAGATGCCTGAATGAAAACAATAAAAAAAAACTTGTTATTTGGTTTTCCTTTTACTCGACAGTTATTATATTGCTCACAGATGTATAAGCTAATGTTAAAATGACTTGGTGTCCCTGAAACAACTCAACAATTGGAGATTCATTAATTTTACTGTAAGGTGCTTTTGATTTTCTAGTTGAATATATTTTTTTAATTTATCCATAAACAAAACAATAGGCTAAACTTGGTAACATGTTTGCAATTCTTTTGGATTATACTACATTGATCATTACACTTTCTGGTTTGGTACATTTAACATGATTGGTTCAGCATGCTAATGAAGTTTTTCATCTTTGTTTTAACACTGATTTTCAACCAAAAATTCTAATTGAATTAAATTTGTATTGCTTTTGTCAAACAATCGGTATACCAGTGTGAAGCAGAGGCTGCTCTAATACATACATGTTATTGTATTTGCTTTCACAACTGTCCCAGTAACTTCATTTTCACCTTTGCCAATTGACATATAACTGATCCCCCCCCCCTCCCCCAAATCTTCCTCAAACGAACACATATAACATAGTTACTGTATCACATAATAATTTTAACATAAGAGAATACAAAATGACATAACATGCTGAATCCTACAAGTACTTATCATATTGTGTTGTATGATCTTCTGTGATACAATCATTAAATGTTGCTAGTCATAGTGCAATACTCAATGCATATCATTATCCATGACAACTATTTGATATGATGGAATGGGTGGACCTTGTCATAACTTACATAATATCCACTCAACATGGAGATGGTGACAATAGAAAGCATTCATTTGTATTAGATGCTCACATGGGAATGAAACTTTCTCATAATGAATCAACGGATGCCAGATGAACATTAAACTGGTCAGATTTCAGTGGCGGATTCAGGATTTCGCCGAAGGGGGGGCCCAGATGGGAAATGCCTAATCGTCGTCCTGGGGGAGGGGTTTAAGGGGAGTGGGTGCCCCCCTCCCCTTTGGAAGATTTCACAAAATATGGAGGTCCTCGGTGCAATCTGGTGCTACTTTTCGTGAAAGTTTGGAGTAAAATTTGCCGGGCAAATATTTGCAATTTCGAGCTAGTTGCGAGTCGTTTCCCTCTCTGCTAGCTTCGTGCTTACTGGATCCGGACCAGGGGCGTCGTGCGAAAATAAATTTTGGGGGAGCCCGTGAGCAGGTGATGACTATCTAAGCGTAGGGCCACCACGGGTTGGCGCGCAGCGTACAAGAAAAATTTTCGTCTGGCAGACCCCTCAGATTGCAGGAAACGGCACTTCCCGTGCTTTATGGCAGTAAGCAACACCCCTAAAATTAATCAAAATTTCCGGCAATTTTTTATTTTGTGAAATATTCTCGAAGGAAGTGATCGCCATTTATTCCTCAGTTTACCAATCCCTCGTCTCCCAGAAGCGCCCAAAATTTA
>JAIPMN010142062.1:0-14720 GCA_020650975.1 Apostichopus californicus
GTGCATCTTGCAGCCTCAAGTGACCCATCAGTGTACTATCGGCAGAGAGTAGCATGCCGTCTTTGAAACGGTTTGTCACCGTTATGTGACGTGACTTTTCGTCTAGAACGGTCACTAATTGATCCGCCTGTGTAGAAAACAACAGCGGAGGGCGGCTTTTAAACGAGGGAAGTATATATCATCATCTATATCATGTCTTGGAGGGCTTTGATGTTTTGATACCTGCAGCATTTGATGGGATCAAACTACCATCGTGCCTTCTAACCATTAAACCTTTCTCTTGAGGTCTTGCGGATTTGATCCTTGCAGCATTAGCTAGGATCAAGCTGCAAGGCTTTCCAAGTATCACTTATTTATCTAGAGGTCTTGCTGCTTTGATCCAGGCTGCAGCATTTGCTAGGATCAAACTACAAGGCCTTCTAAGTAGAACACATTGCTGCTTTGATCCTCGCAGCATTTGTTAGGATCAAACTACAAGGCTTTCTAAGTAGAACATCGCTGGTTTGATCCTCGTAGCATTTGTTAGGATCAAACTGCAAGACCTAAGTATTACACATTTATCTAGAGGTCTTGATGTTTTGATCTTTTGCAGGGTCTGATGTGATCTAAACAACACATTTATCCAGAAGGTTTTTTGATTGTATTCTATCCTTACTGGATTAGCAAGGATCCCTGCAACAGGTATTCTTATTATTGTATAAGTAATAACGTACATGTCTTCATGTTTTGATCCTTTGTAAGATATCATGTGATCAAATGTGACATATTTCTTAATGCTTCATATTTATCCAGAGGGCTTTCTCTTCTACCTATTGGATCAGCAGGGATGAATATATCAGGCCTTCTAATTATAAAACATTTAATATTAATCTAGAGGTCTTGATGTTTTGATCCTAGCTGCATGACACCGAGCAAAAGTCCTAACCTATGAAGTGTAGGTCACATCTCAAATCAACAAAATCTCTGATACAGCGATCTGAATGACTCCTTTGAATGGGACTGGAGCACTTCATACAGGGGTTGTGACCACCCCTCCCTCTTGCACATCACTGTTCCCTGTCTCCAACTGTGCAACCACCCATCATGTGTAAGCAAACCTTCACAAGTTACAAAACATGAGTATTGTGTCCCTCCTTAACTCGTTGGCCCCTCTAAACTCGGCATTCCAAGCTACAGGCCTGACCGTATATATCTCCTCACCTCAACAAAAGGCCTCTACTTCTCCTAACACCACCTCACCTCTACAAAGGCCTCTCCTACTCCTACTCCTAACACCGCCTCACCTCTACAAAGGCCTCTACTTCTCCTAACACCAGGCTCCACTCTGGACCGTCATCGACATCTGGTGTGGCTTTGTATTCCTCAACGAATCGCTTCAGCTCCTGAGATGACAAGTGGAAAGACATTTTGACCACATTCTGACCAACATGAGACGATGGAGGTGAACATAGTCCATATCAACTTCCCATGTGTCAGAGGTCAAACTGGTACATATCAGATGAGTCAACCTAAACTGACTGAAAGTAGCTGTTAATCTTTCATATTAAATCAAATTTTACCAGCCAAACCTTAGTCCACTTGCCTCCATGCAGCCTGATCAAAATATTTCAAGTCAAGTCACAATAGGAGACCTGTATTAATGCTATGATTTTCTTGCCTCAGTCTGTACAACAAATTTGTAAAAAATTTGCCTAATATCCTAGCTTAGAAACATTTGCTAAGTAACTTTACCCATATAAATCCACTTAAGCACACATGCATTGAACTTTTTTAAGGCCTGTTATTATGTTTTCATTCTTGTTTAACAACAATGCAATTGGGCACTTATGATGGTCAGAGCATTTGCCGTGCATATTCTATACTGTTAATAGCACGTACCTTAGTGAGCTCTTTGACGTTGTCCATCAATCGCAGCAAGAGACAGACCACAATATTCCTGGCATAGTACCTCAGTTTCTTCACCACTAGATCTGACCTATGAATTGAAAGGTCAACATAATTAAATCTGAAACAAAAGTACATGAGCCTTAACATAAGTAAGCAACACACGCTATGTTTAAATTATCAAACAAGAGTTAGCAGGAGTCTCCGAAAATCACTGAGAATTCCTTTGAGGTATATCTGACGGACACTTCTGGGCAAATTACCTGAACATTCCCTAATTCAGACAAAGTGTGAAATACTTGAACTTACCCATCACTTCTACCAGTGCCCATAACTAGGACATGTTAGCAACGAAATGTTACCCACCGTTGGCTCGGCAACTGTATACACATCTGGTCTTCAACCAATCAGAAAGCTTCTTTGAGGTATATCAATCACATGTGTTAAACGGTGTTTCATCTCTTAGCATTAGTGAACTTGTATCCAAGTCTCCGAAATGATATATACTGTACTGATACCTGTGATTTGTCTCATGATTATTGAAGACAAGATCTTTTCAATAATATTTTCATGATTATTTTCATATTTTCATGATTATTGAAGACAAGATCTTTTCAAACATATTTTCACATCTAGCACATGGATTGATTTTTACAGTATTAAACAAAATAATTTTGGAGATCTGCAATCAGGATGGATCGCACGCATTAGGACCCAGAGCCATACTTACGGCCTATGTTAGGACCAATGTGACAGCGCCCTCTACAGAAATGCTGATGATTCCTATTGGTCTAAATAAATATAAAGTACCTGGCTGTGTAATATCGCTGAGTTTATTTGTTTACATATACCATATACTATAAGATTAACAATCTGGTAAACTTGTGAAAAATCTTCTGCTTCAAAACCCCTCCCCCTACCCCTTTCCCTTGATAAAAATTAGTTACACTTAGAATGGTAGTGAGTAGTTTAGATTTCAATAACTTGTGTTGAGATCAAGCATCGGGCAGATGACAAATTCTGTTCAGGGTACAGCCCTGGAATTTCAGCCACTAAACAAATGCAAAGGTTAACCAAATCTACTTGAAAAGAAAATCAAGTTTCCAGTATTTTGATATTAATGTTCTGAATGTCTACTTATAGAAAAATGCAATTGATCTACTTTTTTTCTACCATGTTGGTGATTATTATTGATATTAATGTTCTGAATATCTACTGGCAGAAAGATGCCATTGATCTACTTTTTTCTACCATGTTGGTGATTATTATTGATATTAATGTTCTGAATATCTACTGGCAGAAAGATGACATTGATCTACTTTTTTTTCTACCAGCTACCAGTAAAATCCACTTGCTAGCTAGCTAAAATCCACTTGCTAGCTAGCTAAACTCCACTTGCTAGCTAGCTAGCTTGCTAAAATCCACTTTAGCTAGCAAATAGCCTGAATTTGAGGCCAGAGGAAACAAACTTATTTACCCACGAAGAAAATGGTTACTCCAGCCGGGCTGTCATGTGTAAAGATGTATCGATGGCCTAGTTATTTAAGTACCATGTCCAAAATAGGATGCTGAAGGGGTTGCAGCATCACGCAGCAAGGCTGCATCTCGGACTCATTCATCTATTGTGCTCCACAGCATCACACAAATAGGTGCTGAAGATCATCAGAGGTAATTTCTAATTTTTTAATCCTAGCTTGGCTGAATTTTGCAGCGGCTACAGGCTTTCTCTTTGACACTATTTCTTCCAAGGTTACACTTCCAAGGCTCCACAAATGAGTCGGAAAACACTTGTCTCAAGGTATATTGCGTAAAGTACTAATTAAGCACAATAGTTTAGCATGCGAAAAAATCCCGAAAAACCATTTTCAAACACATTGCACTTTCCTAGCTATGGTAACATTCCAATGTTTTCCTCAAAAAGTGCACGAGGAGTTGTCAATTAAAAAATTCCATAGAATTTAAAAGTGCTTAGATGGTGGAGGTGAAATGCCTGTTGATAATTGAGTACGGTTATTTCTTCTATGATTTGACATCCTAGGAGCAATTTTGAGTAACCTTTAAACTTGTGTGGATCATAGCTTACCCTGTTTCTTTGCTGAGCTTTGAAAAGTAACCTCTCTCTCTGATCGCTGAGTAGAACGACAAGGCCTCATGGAGGTAGTTGGTCTCACTTGTTCTCAAACTGTTCCGGGCAGGATAACAATTACAGTATCATTGGCAATCATAAAAGAGAATTGCTGTGATGACTTTACCAACAAGGTAAAAAATGTAACAACCAATAAACTGACACTTAACTTGCTGTCTTTGACAATTGAAACAATCAAAATTAAAAATATCTCTTTGCACAAAATTTTCTTCACATACCCCCCCCCCTTCCCCCCAATCATTTAATCCAGAGGTTCCTATTCTTATGAGCCCTTTTAAGGGTATTGCATCACAGAATTACTTACAAAATATAACTTTGAACATTATTGTAGTAATTTGCTATTACTGAATAGCGCCATCAATCAAGTAAATATACAGACTTTCATAATGGCATTTCTGACTTCACTCAGGTATCTAACAATTATAGGTTTCAACAGATGCAGGATGGGAATAGTTAGAACATTGTTAAACCGAGATCAAACAAACTTCACTGGCAGACTACGTGTTCAAGTTTAACAAAAAAAGTGCTTCGCAACCAAATGGGGAGCAGAAAGGAGTCACTTCATTTAAGTCATAACCTGAATTTCCTGAATCGATTCGCTGTATTATTTCTCTGAAGAAAAACTTCACCATCTTCTTCGAGTCACCTAACATGAAATTTGAGACTTTCCAGTCTTGATTCGTTACGAAACCGACTCAAAATATATTAAGAAAAACCTATCCTTTGGTTCAGGGAGTCAACGGCAAGTATGACTTACCTTTTGGTAAAATACAGTAAGAAAGAAAAGCATGAACTCACTAATAGTGGTAATAAAGTTGACCAATCTTCGATGCAATCTCTCCAATTTGCCATCGCTTCAAGCCATATACATTTTCAAGAACCTCTCTAGAGGAATAAAGGAAGAACAATTTAAAAAAAAAAACAACTTTAATTCACAACTTTTGGAAGCTCAAAATACATAGCACAATGGTTATTACGTTGAAAATCTTTTATCTTTTTTGCAAAGTTGCAGGAATAGGTGCAGACATGTCATTAGGATTTGCTCAAATCAGATGCTGTAATGCACTTTTCGGTGAGCAGAGAATCAACAAATTATGTCCATGATGCATAATTGCTACAGTACCTTATAGAAATATTTAGACAATGGGAATGAGTGAAAAGACTGGGCTGTATTGAGTGAAACTGGGGCCTGCTACCTGGTTAACACGGTGTTGAAGGAACCGTGGCTTCTGACGAGAACCCACAGCAGAGAAATGGCATAAATAGAAACCACCACCATATAAGGGCTGGATGGCTCAGTTGGTAGAGCGTTTGGCTTGTAACTCATAGGTCACTGATTCAAATCCATTTTGGCCATACATTTCTTTGTTCATTACCATTGGCTAATATTTCCCTGTCATTTTTCAAATTTCAATTTATGTTGATGCAAGTGGTCATCATTTCTGTCTTTCTTTTACTTTCCTGTTTTGAGGCATTGATCTCCTTTGACTTACCTGTTGTCTTGTTGATATTTCCAAAGCTTTGTATACACATCAAAGGACCTTGCAAAATAGGACTGCCATTGGATATTGCCGTACTGTGGAAGGTCTCTGTAATTGAAAATCATTAAACACAGTCTTGAAATCAAAATACAAATCACACAATATGTGTCCATTCAGAAGTTATTTCAATTGATTTGTTTCTAGATCGCCCCCCCCCCCCCAATATCAAGAGGACAAACTAAAACGAATGACAGCGAATGACCGAATGACAATTGGCTTTGTACAGGGTTAATTATCATTCGCGAATGACAACGAAGGACGGTGGTGAGAAGATATAGAATGATTAACGGAGTGGAGTAAATGCGGTTACTGGTTTTCTGCGCAAAAATGATTTGAGGAAAATCGCATGTTGCGTGGTTGCAGGGTTTTGGTGTAATTTACGGATAGAAACCACAGGAAAAGTTTTTGTGAGAGAATGTGCTTGAGTGCTGTGCTTTTGACATTTACCTCTGTAGATTTATATAGAAAGATAACTGAAGTAATTGTTAGGCGCTGGCTAATTGGTATGTTTGAAACTGATATATCCACGATTAATTTGGGTGGAAAATGCTATGATATCGTACTATTAAAGTATAAAAATTGTAGTAGCAATGACTGTTTTCTCGAAAATGTTCTAGGAATGTTTGGCTGCAAATGTCTTTGCTGTCATTCACTGTCATTCGTTTTAGTCATTGCAATTTTTTAGTGTACAACATATTGTCATTCATTATGTGTAACGCAATTGTCATTCGTTTTTGTAACACCCCTATCAAGGTGTATATAATGTTCAAATATCATTTAATAGATGATTTTACTACTGTACCATATAAGCACAATGCAATTGGCAGTCATGACAAACCACATGATCATCACATTCACATTACCTCCCTCAAAGCCACCCCACCTCCTACTCTTGTCTAACATTGTAAAAAGAAAGAAAACAGATGTGAAAATGACAGTTGGACAACAGAACCGGACTTTAATCTTCAAAAAGCAAGAATCCTCATTTTTTCAAGTCTACTCAATTACAACTTCATGGTTTGGTAAAATTGCAAACAAATCGAGAGCAGTTAGTAGAGTACACAATTGTGTTCGTGAAACTAGTCCACATATTACAAACATAGGCTGGAACGGAGAAAGCACCTTAATCCATTGAATAATTGCTTTGACTTTTCCAACAAGAAGACAAACTCTTGGACGATTTTTCTCGATTCATCTACAACAGGTTGTTCATCTAATTCGTTGTCTTCCATTTAACTAAAGACCTGATGTAACTTTTAAACATGGTATGTTTGATCAGTGGTCAACTGGTTTCTCGTCGTTAAGTAAGTCGTCCTAATAAATTTCTATGGTCGTCCCATTATTATCGTCGGAAACCTCTTTCACCGGTTAGAAAGGTCAATGAGCCTATTACATCCTGCATTAATCAATAGTACCGGATACTTCAAATGCTGCAAAATACGTCATTTTGTATCTGCACTAGACTATTTTACTATGCTCAATGAGCATAATACTATGAATAACTATGAATAACAGTTAAAATCCAAACACTAAAATATGATAGGAAAATTTAAAAAAAATATTTACCCCAAAAATATACAAATCTACTAGCTGACTTAAATCATGATACAATCGCTCGCATCAATTACAACGAGTCTATACGTCAAACTTGGAGAAGTACGTTGACCTCACTTTAATTAACGTACATGAAACAGTACAGCATGCAGGCAGTTGTCAAGTGTCAACAAACCTTAGCGACGCACTTGTTCGCCTGTGTGAGCTCAGTCGTTACAACTTAGGCCTATGTCGACACTGAACAAGTGTAGCTACAATGTTTTTCGTGCCTAGGCTCATTCTAGTTGTGTGACTTTTCTTAAAAAGCACCTTCCTTAAGGCCTAGTCTAGGCCTGGTTTTTAATCGTAATAAGGCAGAATGGGCATAACTTAGTATTAGAATACCAAGATGAGTCTTAAATGGAGACAGGGCGACTATTTTCGCCTTCTTTTAGAAGAAGATTCGAAATCCTACGCGCTTGAGATGTTGGTTGATGATTTGCACCGTGATAAGAAAAATACAGTGAATGCTTTTCTGGCTCATTTTGGATCAGAGGATTTCATTTGGGGATTAGTCAGATTACTAGCATCAGAAAATGCAAGGTAGCCATATGCATACAATGATATTCACTGCAAGCATAGTTAAGCAGAACGTACTGAGTAAATTCTGTAAGCTATGGATGGCTACACTATCTAACTTTCAAAGTTAGGCCTGTTGTCTACTGCAGAGTATACAGCTCCGTCCTACTTCCTAGTGTGTTAGCTACTGTATGATCTCATACTTGATATCTTAACTTCTAAAGGATTGACCCACTGTTCTGTGGACTAGATCTAGCCTAGGCCAGTATTGGAATTTAAAGGCATTTTTTTTTCAGATGGCCCCAAACCGTGTGCGGCCATCCGAAAAAGTTAATTTTCTGTTGCTTGCAAGTGACGTTTTGTTTGTGTCACTACAAAATGCAGACAGTAATGAAACGTGAGACCATAATTGTTATCTTTAGCTGGACCTGAGATGTCCATCGCTGTACCGTTTGTATACTGTGCTGTGGGTATTGACTGCAGCTGTATGTACTGACTGTACACTAGTGTCTAATTACCGACGGTAGCAAGCTGTGTGTGTATTTTCTGGGATCGATGGTAGTGTTTAACACTTCTGTTACACCTCATTCGAAACTAGGTCAAATTACCGGCATTAGACATTTCTTTTTGCGCGAGTCTTCAAACCCTTTAATCCATAGATTTGCAATGTTAACTGCAGTTGTGGAGGTTTGCATTAGCATCAGCCTATGCACTGGACACTGTCACTATACTGTGCAACAATTTAACCTTCACTTTAGTAACATTTATTGCACTATTTCTCTCATAATAATTTTAAAGCAGCAAAGTTACACATAACAAAAGTTAGTTTCATAACCCATTATGTTCATGTTACAATATAAATACATATTGCTTGCCATGGCTGAACTAATGGGATTTTGTCCAGGCCTACACCAGTTTTACCTTCCTTATAATTTTATTTTTAGAAAGTGATCAGCTACTGGGATAAATTCTCATCTGTGGGATTTGGCATGGACATTTTAACTGACAGTCTTGTAAGGATAAGGGATAGGAGCAAAACTATGTGCCTATCCTGTATAAGTAGGATCACTATACACTCTCCTACTTATCATTCCATAGAAAAATTCATGGTTATTACATTGCCCATTTAGCCATTTCCAAAATTTCAACTAATTGACAATGTCAGCCAAAATATGGAAGTTTGGCAACTGCATTGAGAAACAAACAGAAATATTATCATTATTGACCTCTTTTTGAAGTAGGTAGAACTTGTCTTGTTGTGGAACAGTAATACTTATGGCATTGGTGGATTTGTTTACAAATTAAGTATATACACATCATGACTTTTTTCCTTTTGTTTACACTGGATATAATTCCAGAACTGCTGGAAACGCTGCATACATCTTGGGTACTCTTGCCGAGCAGGACACGGGACAATCACGGGTTCTGGGTCTCGTCAATGGCTCGTATCCTCACAAGATCCTTGCCGATCTCACAGATATGCTATCTTTTGATGATGCAGAGTCAGTTATGAATGCTGCAGGTACAATCGGGACTCTGGTATGTGCAGATAAATAGCATTTAAAGAAACTACCTGATGACAGGGAGTAATTTAATTTTCAAATTAAACTCTGAAGTTTGTTTCTTATGATAAACATTATGGTCCCAGTGTAAGATACTGTTACTTACATAGATCTTTCACTTGTATAGCAATTTGACCATTTGGTATAGCATTTTGCTATGCAACTCAGCTGGATAAATTGATTCCCTGGCTTATTCAAGGAATGCAACTCCCTACTACTGTATGTTGTATTTTATTGAATGTACTTGCAACAGATATAGTTATTGGATGCAAAAGTCTCAAATATTCCTTTTCCTCCAAGAGTTGTAGACTCTTTTCTCTGTCCAAAATGTTAAAATTGTTTGTTTGTTTTTGTTTTGAACATGTAGGCTGACAGTCCGGCAGGCAGAGAATGGATCTTAAGAGAGCCATACTTTGATAAGATGGTGAAAAAGGTAACCAACCTTTTAAACTCTGAGAATATGTGGACTGCAAGTAACGCTGCATTAGTACTTGCCCGGTAAGTTAACACAGCAATGTCCATGTCGTTAAGACAAAATTTAGGAATTTAGCTCTGTTTACAGTATACTTACATAAATCTAGAAGAAAAAAATATTGTCACTGCAAAGACTAAAATGTGGAAAAATTTTCCTTCGGTGGCAAAATGCTAAAATAAATTCATCAAAATGTTCATAAAGATTATGAGATTCAATTCTTCATTTTCTCTCATTCCATTAATTTGACAAGTTAAAGGAACTTGTGTAAAACAAATGAAATCATACCTAGCCTATAAAATCTCCCAAATGCCATGTGAGTCACAGAACATCCCAGCTACATACATTATACTGTATTATACAGCACCTAATTATATTCCGGCCATTTGATTGGTCAATTGCTCGTCGATTGCATGCAAAATCCGCTCTATTGCACGCTATGAAATAGAACCATGCGTTATACTTTTTTGATAGCACTTTTTTCAATGGTAAGAGAGCTCAGAGAAACCTGTCTGTTCAAAACAATCTGTTGCATGAGTGCATTTTACATCCAATTATATCCAAATTTGAAGATGTTGTATAAAACAAATAATGAATGGTTTCGTTGAAAGATGTAATTTGTTCCATTCAACTCGGCTGCGCCTCGTTGAATGGAACATTCCATCTTTCAACTCATGAAATATTTGCACTATTGCACTCATAACCATTCATTATTTGTATACTGTATATTGCTAGAGCTCTATGAGTACTGGTGACCTTAGTACAGAATTAGCAAACCTGAAAATATTTCCCACGAACATGTTTGCTCTATACTGACTATTTCCTGCTACAGTTTACAAAGTGTAAACAAGTACTCCAACTTAAAAAATGTAATATCGGTATCAGAGTTCAATTGTTGAGGCTAACCGTAATGGCTAAATTATGTCTTCTTAGACAAAACGAAAATCATTTTTTGCAGACCTTGTAGAGAATGTAGCACCAATAACTGGACTGAATTTATTCCGAGTAGTAATCATGTGACAACATTCAAATGCAACTCTGCATAGGAGATACTTAGTACAAATCCATGAGAGTACACATGTTAGCTTCATGGGAATGTTACACATTTGATTACATTGATTGGCTTGTCCTTGTCTGTCCTAATTTGTTACTAAAACCTGCTTCAATGTCCTTTTTTCATTTTTTGGTTTGGTTCTGTTTCAGGTTTGTTCCTTTTTCCTACGTTGTCTTTGTCCTTTTTGGTTTCGATGATAATCGTAACCTATGCATTCATGATTGCGTATGTGTGTGTGCGTGTGCGTTTGTGATGCCCAGCTTGTAAACACTATATCTCAAGAAGGGAATGTCAGACCAATTTGATATTAAGTGTATAGAAGTACCACATTAATTACAAGAAGCCTATTGTTTTTGGTGGAGGTCAACAGTTATTTGGGGTCACCAGGGATCAAATTGTGAAACCTTGTAATCACGATATCTAAATACTGGAAGCTTGGGCCCACCTCTAATATAGTGTGTAGAAGTACCACATTGAGTTAAAGAAGCCTATTGTGTTTGGTCAAAGGTCATTTGGAGTCATCAGAGGTCAAATCGTGAAACCCTTTTAAGTATGTACACCTTCACTAAAGTATACATTATGTCAGATTCATGAAGAAAACTGCTCATGTTACATCATCGAAACCACAATGCATTTTTGCAATCTGGTTCTTTATTTGTAAGTTCTTGTGATACCGGTTTGCCGTTTATCTATTATCGATGTCATTTTATACCCCTCCCTCCAGATTGGTCATTGCTGAAGATGGATGTCAGAGAATCCTCAACCACAGTAACTCTTTGAAAATTCTGACAAAGTTGATTGATTCATTAGGTCTGGATGAAGCAGGTAAATATTTCAACTGAGCATAAATCTGACAGTCAAGACCTGATGAAACATTGCAAAAAAAATTAGAACATCTGGATCACTTTATGTGGATGCTATCAGTCTAAGAAATACTATATCAATTTCTTTTCAGGGACAACTGTGTTTCTTGCAACTTTTAGCATGATAAAGTTGCCAAATGTTCTTAATATTTAATGTCTGTAACGATCCAATTGTCTATTCCCAGAAATTGAGAAGGTTTAAGTAAAAAAAATTCATTGACTTATTGTTTAGCAAAGAGATGAGCCCAATACACTGTGATAAAGAGCATCTGCAAGTTTGATGAATGGTTGCTATGACCATTCTAGCTTATTTCTGGTACTAATAATGGCCTGCAAAGGCAGATCCATTTTGTATATATGTTTCAGAGAGAAAGCAAAAGGCCTGTGTAGGTTAATGCATAAGGAAGAGGGCCCAAGGTTTTGATCCTAGTCAGTGGGGTCGCCAGACATTTCAATCTTGGGGGGCTCAGGGGGGAACAGCACTTAATTAAGGGGGCACTATGTCCTCCTCTCTGTTGAAAATTTTTTGATTAATTAAGGGTCCTTAGAAGCAATCTAGTGCTATATTTTGCAACTTGAAGTAACATTATGTTCAAGACAATTTTGGGGCTTTAGTCTGTCCGATATTTATGTTTTTAATAGAGGCAGATAGAGTTTTTGTTTGAGTATTTTGTTTAACACGTGGGGGGGGGGGGCACCTGGAGAGGGCAACATTTTTTTGTGGAGGGCATGTGCCTCTCCCCACCCCCGCCCCCACCCAGGCCATCCCTTGGCCACGCCACTGATCCTAGCAGGGTCTTGTTCAAGGGCAAACTGTTATAGAAATGCTTTTATAACTTTTGTTGAGTTTTCTTGTTTGCTTAAATAATTTTCTTCTAGGCCGAGGTATGAATGCTGCATTTGCCATAGGGAGACTGTGTGACACAGATGAAGGTCAGAAGAGACTTCTGTTCCATGAATCATCAGAAAAAATGGTAAGTTCAAAAATAATATTAAGATTAAAAAATATGGGTTGGCTTCAACTGCAGGTGCCCACACGACTTAAAACAACACATTAAATACATGAGAATAAATGTGTTATCAATGTTTGAATTTAGAATGGCACTTACCTAACGATCATCTTCTGAGCTTGGCTTGTACTGTTGACATGTTAAACTTTAACTTTCACTGATTCAGTCGTAAATTTTTAACTCAAAAATATCACTGTCCTTAAAATTAGTTATGTTTTACAAAATGACTGTCCTAGCTAACGTTAAGTCAGTAAAACAAAAAGTCTTATGTTAAACATTAGTAAATATTGTCATAAGTTTGACATAACCGAAATAACAATATTTCCCTGTTCTTTTCAAGCTTTGTGTTATCAACTCTACCAAATGTATAGATTCAAATGAGCGACCCACAAATGTCACCTAGAACTTAACCTATGTGTCTTTGGAACAGGTTTTTATGGGGAGGGGGTGGGGGGAAGAAAATTGTTTTTGACATATGTTCTCTACTGGGATGATATGTTGCTTTTTTCAGATTGACAATCTCTGTGCCATGCTCTCAGGAAAGGATTCTGGCTGCAGTAAAAATTCTTGCTACGCTCTGAGTTGCTTGGCGGCCAATGACGAAGGGCACAAAAGACTGTTAGACCACAATAAATCGGATGCCATGATTCATCTACTGGCCAACCAGTTAGCCAATGAGGAGGGAGAGACAGGCTGGTTTGCTGCCATGTAAGAATCGACATCTCTCAGACCGACGATCTTTAACTTCAATTCATCATTTAACATCTCCTCTTACTGCCTGTTTGAGGGAGTCTTCCATCAGCAGTATGCTCTATTTCCTACATGTGTTTCGTTTAATAGCTCATTGGGGAGTTGTTCAACAAGCTGGTATCTCTATCATATATATATATACTAACGATGATGGTTCGGCTTACATCTCCGATCATCACTATTTTCAGGAGGTTTTTTCATCAAGCTAGCTCTATTTCCATCTCATCGTTTTAAGATGATGCTTGTGTTTATGTTTGGATCCCTTTATTAGCTAACCGTTCTTGTTTTTGCTTCATCTTGTTGTTGCAGGACTCTCCGGACGTTAGCAAGCAAACGAAGAGGTGTCATGAGACTAAGAGATCACCCGGATGTTATTCCTCAACTAAAGGTGAGTTATTTTATATATAGAAAGCAAAGAAAAGTGTACAAAGAGATGTTGCCTTTACGACAAAGAAAAATCAGCAATTTTATTCCTTATTATAGTGCATATGGAAAACAGATTAATAATGTAAACAGTAAGGTGGTTTGGATGAAGATTCTAATTTGTATATGAGAAACTAGACAGATGTCTTAATTATCATCATCAAGTGATTAAAGTTAGAGAGCGTTATGGTCAAGTGGTTAAGGCATTGGACTTGTGATCTAAGGATTGCTGGTTCGAGTCTTGGCCAGATCATTGCGTTGTGTCCTTGGGCAAGGCACTTGATCTCCATTGCCTCTCTTCACCCAGGTGTATAAATGGGGACCTGTGAGTTAAAACTGTCAGCTGGGCGCTGTTAAGCTGCTGCAATGTCCAGGGATTGTCTCTATATTTGACAGGTTATCGTTGACCAGGGTAATATTGTGATGCACCTTTAGCAGCATTATGGGTGGACATATCTGTGCTTTATAAGTCCTCAATATTATGAATATTATTATTATTATTAAAGTAAAGAGCATGTTCCAAATTTTATTTGGTTTTGGCAAGAAGACTGGTATTTTGTAAACAAAAAAATGCCATATATAGTTGAAAATGAAAAACATGTTTTGAATCAGAGGTTTGTTTAGGAAAGTTACTTTTATAAGTTCCACTGATACCCAATGGCAATCATTAAATATATTGATTCAAACAGGAAACACAGATGATGCTTGGCATACATGAAGAGCTGAAAGATGAAGTCAACTTAACATATGAACTGTTGAGATCTTTAGATAAACCTGACCCACCAAATCTGGAGGTTAAAGGAGCAAACGAAGTTGAAGTAACCTGGTCGGAAGTTCATCTCATGAGCGGTCAAGAAATTACATATCGTCTGTTTTGTGGTGAGTTTCGAACAAGTTTTTCAA
>JAIPMN010142198.1:0-11328 GCA_020650975.1 Apostichopus californicus
GTTAGGTTGATGCGATCTCTCCCTCTGTAAAGATGACTATGAACGCAAAATAGTGGCCGAATACAACATGCAACGTATACGGAGGATTAAATAGCAGCAATCACAACAACTTTTACAGATGGAAGACTTGTTACCTTTTCTTCTTTTTACCTTCTTTTTTTTGTTTTGTAGCAACGCACAACGCCTCATTTATGTCATGAACATGTAACTATGTATGCATCTGTTTTAATGATTGATATAATCGCGAGTTCCTGCTATAAGGAGGATCTAAAATACATAAATAATGAAATTCATTGCCTCTTGAATGTCGAATTGCCTACATTTTATGCGGGACAAAATATACTATGAAGTATTTGCGGACATTCTGTACCAGTACATTTCGTCCGGTCGGACTATATTTGCTGTGAGGTGGGGACACAATTTTCAGCAGATAATGTCCGACCGGACTAAATATGCTGGTACAAAGTGTCTCCGCGGACACTTTGTACAGGGGGACACTCTGTACTGTCACACCGCCACTGTTATAAATGTGGTAAATTTGGTCACCTATCCAGGGGATGCTTGGCAGGTAAGCAACAGGGAAACGCCAACAGGTCTCCTCTGGGGGACGAGAAGGGACCTCAGGCGATGTCCATGCAGTAAATGTAAATGGGCTGGAATGTCCCGACTTGCTTAGACAGGTTGCTATGAATAACGATTGGTCTCGAAAGAAGAGAGAGAAGATTGTTGACCTAGTGGGTGAAAGGTGCGTTGTTAATGGAACCCTCAACGGGATTGATAGTGAACTGCTGTGGGATACAGGTTCAGCAGTATCTTTAGTCTCGGACAGTTGGGTCAAATGTCACCTTTCTCATGCCGAAATAGGACCAGTTGAAGAGCTCCTAGAAGGACAACATCTTGATCTAAAGGCTGCAAATGAGATAGAGATGCCATACCTTGGGTGGATCCTAGTGGACCTTCGCATTGGAACCAAGAGTCTTGGGGTTCCAATGTTGGTGTATCCTGGGAGTATGAAGTCACCATTGATTGGGTACAATGTCATCGAAGATCTCATGGGAAACTGCCAGAAAGGCTCGAAGATAAGTACCCTTGTGCAAGCAATTCCAGGGAAAAAGAAACAAGATGTTGAAGCCTTGGTAAGGTTAATTGAGGCTGGCATGGATGAAGACACAGTAGATGTACAAACCCCAAACCTGTATACACTGATACCGCCTAAGGAATGGAGAGATGTGGAATGCATAACAAAATGTCAACTGAATCATCAAAGAGTTATGGGAGAAACCGAGGGTGTATTTGTACCAACACCTGCGACTTCTGTACCAGAGGGGCTGCTCATCCCTAAGACGGTAGTCAAAATGCCACAAAGACGTCGTGTTATGCTACCAGTTTTCAACTCTACTAACCATGACATACAGTTGCCAAGACGTACGGTTATCGGGAACATTGAGCCATTCCGGTACATTGGTAAGATGGCTAATGGCAGACACGCAGACGAGGCCACCCTACATGGAGGTTGTATGTCTTTAGACGTGAATACATTGGATAACTCTGTACCAAATGCTAATGTGACTAGTGATCAGTCCAGTGAAGATTTTGACGAGTGGTGTCCAGATGTGGACTTCACATGTCTCACACCAATGCAACAAGATGCTGCAGAGAAAATGCTGAAGGAAGAATGTAGAGCATTTTCACAGGATTCCATGGATACAGGAAATTGTCCCGACTTGAAGATGAAAATTAATTTACATGATCCAGAACCAGTCCAGAAGAACTATGCAAGTATTCCTCGTCCACTTTTCAAAGAAGTTAAGGAATACTTGGAAGACCTTCTAGCAAGGGACTGGATAACAAAGTCGAAGTCTAATTATTCTTCACCTGTGGTCTGCGTCAGAAAGCGTGACGGGTCGTTACGCCTATGTGTCGACTATAGAGAATTGAACCGTAAAACAATTGATGATCGTCAACCAATTCCAAGAATCTAGGATATCCTTGATGGCTTGAAAGGTAGCTCCTGTGTTAGCACTCTCGATCAAGGTCGTGCTTATCACCAGGGATACATCGACCCAAAGAGTCAACCGCTTACAGCATTTGTGACACCGTGGGGCCTCCGTGAATGAAAGAGAATACCCTTTGAGTTAAAAAACGCCCCAGCGGAATTCCAAAGATACATGGAGGGATGCCTGGATGGTCTGAACAACGACATTTGTTTTGTATATTTAGATGATGTGCTAGTCCATGGCAGCACATTTAAAGAACACTTGGAGAATCTGAAGAAAGTACTGGCCAGACTCCAGCAACATGGGATAAAGCTAAAGGCCAGTAAATGCAAACTCTTCCAGAGACAGGTCAGGTACTTGGGCAGACTAGTCACTGAAGAAAGACATAAGTTGGACCCTGCAGATCTTGAACCAGTCCTTTCACTCAAAGATAAGAAACCATCAACAGTTGGGGAGTTGAGGAAAATGCTAAGATTCATTGGCTACTACAGGAGCTACATTCAAAACTTCTCAGCAATTGCCAGTCTTCTCTTCAAGCTGTTACAAAAGGAAAAGGATTCTACACAAAAACCCAGTCGCAGAAACCAGAGGAAGAACAACAATTTACCCAACTCGAATCAGAAGATAGCCTGGACTGAGGAGCATCAGGAAATTTTATGTAGTCTGATTGACCTACTAACGAGACAACCAGTTATGGCATTCCCTGACTTCGCTAAGCCATACATTCTCCACACCGACGCATCGTTAATGGGGCTTGGAGCTGTACTCTACCAGGAGTAGGAGGGGAAACTGAGGGTAATTGCATATGCCTCCAGGACTCTCAGTGCTCCAGAGAAGAATTACCACTCCACAAAACTTGAATTCCTGGCACTGAAGTGGGTGGTGACGGAACGCATTCGAGATTACCTGACATACGCAAAGCACTTTGTGGTCTACACAGATAATTATCCCCTCACTTACATAATGACGACAGCACGTTTAAATGCAACAGGTCAGAGGTGGGTATCAGATCTTGCCTCATTCAGATTTGATATCAAGTATCGACCAGGGCACAGTAACCAGGATGCCGATGTGTTATCAAGGATGCCCTTAGAGACCGACATCAATAAGTACATCCAGGAGTGTACTGCAGAAGTTCCGGGATGTGCTCTCCAGACAATTTCAGAGTGTGCGGCAGCAAATGTAGAGGGAACATTTGTGTACGCAGACTCACTGCTGATATAGACCTGTGTAATATCATGAACCTTACCACAGATCACAAAGTGGGTCTCATTGAACTGAAGGAACTAAAGGCTGCTCAAGCCAATGACCCAGTAATTGGCAGAGTCCTTGAGTACATGGAAAAGGGGATAAAGCCAACTTACAGGGAGAGGAAAGCCGAAGACCCAGATGTGAGAGCATTGCTAAACAAATGGGGAGAACTCATTGTTACGACCGAAGGTGTATTAAAGAGAGTAACGGCTAATCGAGAACAGCTGATTCTGCCATCGAAGTACAAGTCTATGGTATTGAAACAGCTTCACAATGAGATGTGTCACGTGGGCGTGGAACGGACACTGGACTTAGTGAGAGAAAGTTTCTATTGGACCCACATGGCGAAAGAGGTTGAGTTCTATGTAAGAAAACAATGTCATTGTATCCAACAAAATAAACCAGCAAGACATGTAAAGAGTCCCCTTGTGCCAATTGTGACAAAAGAACCCTTCGAATTGGTATCTATTGATTACCTACATTTGGAGAAAAGTAAAGGGGGATAAGAGTACATACTAGTCGTGGTGGATCACTTCACTAGATTTGCCCAGGCCTATGCGACGAAAAGGAAGACTGCCCTTGCAGCAGCTGATCACATGTTCAACGACTTCTTCCTGAAGTTTGGATTTCCAAAAAGGTTGCATCATGATCAGGGGAAGGAATTTGAGAATCAGCTTTTCACAAGACTACAGCAACTCAGTGGAGTGGGACACTCCAGAACGACCCCATACCTGCACCCACAAGGGAACGGTCAGGTAGAACGACTGAATCGTACCTTCCTCAACATGCTAAGATCGATGACTGAACAACAACGGTTCAACTGGAAGGACTCTTTGCGTAAATGCATGCATGCATACAACTGCACAAAGAGTGAAAGAACAGGTTATTCACCATTTTTCCTAATGTTTGGAAGAACACCACGCTTACCTGTAGATATTGCTTTCGGCTTGAAGGGAGATGAGACTACCAGAACTCAAAACGAGACCAGAAGAAGACATATGCTGAAAAATGGCGAAACAAAATGAAGGAAGCCTACAAAATTGCAGCCCAACATGCAAAGAAACAATCTGATAGAGCCAAACACAGACTGGACAAGAAGGGACACAACGTTGCCTTGCATTCTGGTGGCCGTGTTCTTGTGAAGAATCTTGCCCGGGTTGAAGGACCAGGAAAGTTTCGTCCTTTCTGGGAAGAGCAGGTTTATGTTGTTACCAAGCAGTTACCATTCATTCCTGTGTATGAAGTCCGTCCAGAGAGTAACCGGGGTCGGATTCGAGTCTTGCACCGAAATCTACTTCTACCATGTGATGCTCCTTTACCGGCTGATAACACTCCGAGACGTATCGCGAAGAAGGCTTCATCGAATAAAAGGAAAACTACTGACATTGTGGAAGGGAGTACGGATAGTTCAAGCGACGATGAATACCAGATAGATTTCCGGGTTACCCATATCAAAGGGTGGACCAAGAGGGTGTTCAGGGTGGTGACCTCCATCGGCGGGGTAGAAGGTCTGAGGTTGATGTGGGAGGGGATCAGTTCGAAGTGGACAAAGCAATTCAGCAGGGGAGCAGGAAATTTGTGACCCCCCAGAACAACCAGGTCAAAATTTGGAAATTTGTGACCCCCTAGAACAACCAGGTCAAAATTTGAGACCACAAAGAGTGAAGCAGGGAAAGAGGGTTTTGACTTATGATAATTTGGGAAACCCTACCTGGGTCAGACAGGAACCATGTTTATTATCTGTACCAGTATGTTCGGCCAGTTGAATGCACAAAATATAATTACTTGGGGAACATATATTTAAAATCTCTAATTTAACTGAGAACTTCTAATGTAACCCGACATCACAAGGGCTGAGTGGTACACACTACCAACAGGTCATAGTCCTACTATAGTTGTTTTTTAAACTCTACCAGACATTACTTGAACACTGAGAGAACTTCCATTGTATTATACGTTATAACTTTTGTTATCAAACTTGTTTATTCGCACAGGAATGACAGATTTCGAGACACATGTGTATGTGCTTAATTTCTAACAAAGCATGGGTGGTGAGGTATGTAAATACAATAGTTAAATGGGAACATGCTAGTTCTTAGGGGCACAAGGAAATTTGTGAAATGGTATGCAAGGTTTCAGTGACTAATTGGTCATTTGAAACATGACAATGTCTTTTAAGTATTGCGCAGTGCTCAAATTTATTTGTCTTTTAGCCAAACGAATGTACTTGAATATTCTTTTACTTCAGATAAAAGTATAGTCATTGGTAAATTTGCTACAAAAAAAGGTTAAAGTAAACTATGTGTATACATTTAATAGTATGGGTGCCATGGTGTTTCTAGTAGTGAGATGACTATTAAGGTTTATATCTCCAGCTTGTAATTAGCAAGACTCGACAAATGAGAACAGTATAGAGTGCATTTTATAAAACTTTTATTAACCATTCATTTTTTCTTACATTGAATTCTATATTTCTTCATACGATACATGTTTATATGTCAGGGATGACATCTCTAAAGGAGGGGAGAGTGTTATGGGTATGATTAGCGGTGCCCTACCCAAAATTGTGTGGTTTGTTTTGGCGTTCAATAGCGCGTTTAGTGGGCGGAGCCCCAGCTATTGAATAACATGTGCCTTAACGTTATAACAACGATAAAATAAACTGTTTTCCCTCTCTCCGTCTCACAGGTAAGATGATGCTTAATTCCCTTTCATGTGAATATGAAAGTATGACTAGGTTGTTGATTAAATATTTGTCGTTATTAAAAGTGTTTCATTATGACGGATGGTCTAGATTTGCCATCGATACATAAGAGTTAATATTCGTTATAAACGAGACCGTCAGGTTTGCATGTAGGATATGTATGTGTTACCATGGGCCTACGTATATTCGCAACACAGTTGTTTGTCGTTAAAGTTCGATTAGTGGTACAAAATCATAATTTACACGAGCCATATCAGTACAAAAGTGATTTATTTCTTGATGTTGTAAATAATAGTATATTATATGTATCAGGTAGCCGTAGATGTGACATTTTAGGTAATTTCTTTGAACGTAATGTTGCTCAGTGACCTAGCGTTATGAATAGGCTACAGCGTGTACATTTGGTTGTTAGAACTGTCATGATGGGTGACGTCATTGCTTAGTAACAAGAGTAGGGGATTCCCCGAAATGTTCCAGATAGAAATAAGTATTTACGGTCCGCCAGATTGATTGTATTGTTATGTATTGAATTATTAGAAAGATTGAGCAGGTTTCAGTTTATCATTTTAAGAACTAGAAGTAGCCTTTGTTTATGCCAGGATGAAAATCCATTCAGATGCCTTATCCAAATATGCAGTTAGGTATAATTTGTGAGACTGCATAGTTATTGTTTTATTATATATCAGTGATTGGATAACATGTGCCTATGACAACTAAAACTAAACTGGGTTTCCTCTCTCCGTCTCACAGTTTGCATGTGACTTGGTGGGCTGGTGTTTGGATCCCTGCTGCCAGCGAGAGATCCGGGTCTTAACAATATGTCACTATCAGACGTAATTTTTACATGCCTAATATGTTTGACACAATTAGCAAGTATGTCAAGTCTTGTTTAAGATGTCAGCAGTTTAGAAATAAGCCAAATTGTTTAAGGCCTTTTCATCCTAGAGTTCCTGACAATTATAGACCATTTGATAGAATTAGTCTCGATTTCAAGTCAATGCCGACTTCACCTACAGGTTTCAAGCACCTTATGGTAGCCTGTTGTGAAATAACGAGATTTATTATTTGTGCACCACTGAAAAGTCTGGATGCCGAAACTATTTGTGAGGCACTCATTCAAAATATCATTTGTATTTTTGGACCACCATCAAGTCTTATAACTGATTCGGGATCTTCTCTCACATGCAAATTAGTTCAATTACTATGTAACACACTTCAAATTGACCAGAAGATAATAAGTGTTGAAAACCATGGTAGTTTGCAAGTCGAACGACACATCCAAACAGTTGCAGATTGCAGATTGGGTGTGTTTTGTAGCGACTTCATGTTATGCCTATAATTCGTTCTCGTCGCCTTATCTCGGCAATTACAGTCCATATGAATTGGCATTTGGTAGAAGAGCACCTGATTTGAGTAATTTGTCTTCCAACCCTTTGTCGGGTATGTCTCACACTTATCAAGATTATGTTGAACATTTGAAAAAGAAATTTCAAACTGTTTCAAAAACTATTCTTTCTCTTCAGAGAAAACATCAGGAAAAGCAAAATGTAGAAATAACTCAGAAGTTAAGCAGAATGCCTGTATATTCAATAGGACAACTCAGTGGCGTAGGAAGGTACTTTTGAGTGGGGGGGGGGGGGGCTGAAGACTGATGGCCGACCTGGGGGAGGGGGATTTTTTTTGCATTTCCAGGTGGCCTCAGATGCAATTTGGTGCAATATAGCACACTTCAACACCCACTCCATTTTGTAAATAATTTTGCATTTTCACCTGGCCTTAGATGCAATTTGGTGCTCCAAATGAGATTTTGTTCTCATTTGGAAATGAAAACGGGGTTTTCTGACTTGCGGAGCGGGGGGCGGAATGATACTTCCGCCCCACCATATTTTTCACTGGGGGGGGCTGGCGCCCCCCAGCCCCACCGGTTCCTACGCCCTTGGGACAACTAGTGTACCTATATAACCCATCGTCTTCATCTTTAACAGCAAATTCAAGGAAAATTCTTGCTGAATGGTGTGGACCTTTCGTATTTCATCAAATTCTTGATAGAACACATTACATTCTTGCAACACTAAAAGGGGAGATATTAAATGATGTTTTCAATTACAACAGACTTAAGCCTGCATTTATCAGAGCTTCTAGTGAGAAGAAGAATATTACACATTTGCAAAAGCTAAAAGAAGCTTTGGGTAAAGCTACTGCAGATACTGCTTATCAAAAGACATCACATTCCATTGAGTTAACAGATGAAAAGGGTAACTCATTACCTACTCTTACACGAGAACAATTTATGTGTGTAAGACAAATTGACTCAGTTGGATTGGAAGATTATATGAGTTGTCCGTTGGTTAACAATAGTTTAGCTGTACCGTATCCAATTAGCAGAGATCAGCTTGAGAAACAGCTCAAATTAATTGTTGAAGCGCCAACAGATAATGAAATGACTATCTGTAGAGCTAGATTTCAAGCAGGAAAATTGCAAGTTTTGTTGTCATTTGTAATGACTTCTAATGATGGCAAAAATCACAATTGTTGTTTTTGGTGGAATGTTGAAACATATCCAGAGTCAAAGGATATTGTTACAAGCATTTTAACAGATCGTAGAATTCAGCTGAGTGGAACTCCACACAAGTTTTTCAGAAAACTTCATGTGTAATTTAGTGGAGGTTTTCTAAAACTATAGTCTTGTGTTAATGTTACAGTATACGATATTGTCAATCTCATCATTTAAATGCTTGTGAGCTTGGATAGCCAGTTATAGTATTGTTGTGTATTTTGAAGTCCTCAGATTCACAATGTCAAGACAATGTTGGATTGAATATGGTTATTATTCTCTGTGATGCTATTATGTCATTGTCCAACAAGACAAAACTATTATCTGGTTGTCTCGAGTGCACCTTTTCAAAGTCATTTATTTATAAGTAACAGGACCTATGAACATCAATGTTAGTACATGTTATTAACCTATTACAGTAAATGATATTCTACATCTTGAAACTAACCATCTGACATGTATATTAGAGTGTTTGAGAGTTACAGTACGTTTAGAATGAATCAGATGTAAATTGGTGATTTTATGTTTTTTTCAAAAGGTTTTCTTGATTTCAGAAAATTTCCAGTTTTTTGTTGGTCGACAAAAGGAAACTAAGTTAATTCTGCATCATTTTCAGAGTTTTGTGTAACAAAAGTTAAAAAAAAAAAGGTTTTGTGTAACAAACCTTTTTTAACTAAATTAGGGGAATGTTGTATAGTGATGTAAAAACCTCAGAGATAATTACATAAAGGGTATTTCCCCTACTCATGTGATTATCATTGTCCAATCATATGCGTGTTTTATGTGACGGGTTTCCGAGAGTGCAAGGTAAGGGATTGGAGAAGAAACGTGAGGAAGGGCGAGTGTGCTTGTAAGAAAGGAAGAGATATGTTTTCTTGGAAATAAATCACAGTTATAACAATTAAGACGGACTCTTAGTCTACTTTCTTAGTTTGGAGTCGACGAAATAAAAGCAAGCAAAACGAACAAACACAACAAGAGGTATCCACGATTTCCATCGTTAAATATCATGTAAAAGGTTTTTCAGAGTTTTACCTTTGGTGACCTATAGGTGATTTGACCTCAAGAGCAATATGACTCTTGTGCTCAATATGGCAAATCCATTTACCATGTATGAAAAGTATCCATGATCTCTACCATGAGAAATCATGTTGTGAAGGTTTTCAGGCCTCGACAAATATTTTTGAAAGTACTCGCTATTTGGCGACCGTGACTAAAAATCTACTCGCCAAATTCCACTCGCCACTAGGCATATGATTGTTGGTCAAGTCTCCAGAGTACAGATCTGCAACATTAATACTTTCTATGAACAAAGATTAGGCAGTTAGGCAGATGCATGGTGCTACGTAATTGCGCATTAGAAAGTCATTTTTCTTAGCAGTACGAAATTAAAACTTTTACCACCAAAAGTAAGTGTTGAACAAAGTAAAATATAACGCAGAATCATAAATAAGTAGCTATAGGCCTACTGTAATGTCTCAAACAATTAAAAATACAACATCTGTAAACAATACCTACGAAGATAGCTTGGCTTCTGTTACATTAGGGCTCCTCTACTTTACTAGGCATATACTATACAGAAACTAGGTGTGCGGGAGTCCTAAGCATATACAGTACCTCACTGCTACTTTGAACCGCTGCTAAATTAGAGCGGCGACTTCGTACAATTTCCCAATTAATTATCTGTCTTTTAGCTGCAGATTTATGCGCGAAAAATATCGCTTCTTACTCCATTTCACTGCCTAAATCAAAGCGATCTTTTACGCAATGATGATCTGAGGTTGTAAGAGCATCTCCCTTCCAAAATTCCTAGCAGTAACAACAGCAAACTTGTTTCCAAACTCCTTAAATTCTCCAATTCTATGGACAAAGAAAGTTGACTATTTTTACGAAAAATACATTTTTTCCCGTGAAAAATATGTATGCACGATGGTTTCAGTCAGTTTTAAACGTGTTTCCAGATACACTCTGATTACAACCAATGTATTTGATGGTATTTTAAACTTGTTGTCTTGAGTTGTCTTGAGTTGTCGTGAAATGGGCCTGTTGACGCTAATTAGTATGACCCCCTGTTGACGCTAATTAATAGTATGACCGAGACCAGCCATTCATAAAATTTGATATCCAATGTAACAACCATGGCTCTGCAACGAACCCTTGCATGTCCTTGATTAAACGATTTGGAAGAACCGTGTTAAAAGCACTGGAAAAATCAAGAAATAAGACCTTAGATATAGTAGTATCTTCATCGACCTATGGCATCTTGCGCGAATTACGTTAGGTTTAACGTTAGTAACACTAACAGTACTACCACTTGCTTGGCCCAAATCACGTAGGCCTACGTAAATATCATGGATGTAGCCCTCTTTAAAAATCTTCCAACTTTTGTTACCGGTATCACCCTTACCAGCTGTGGAAATCCAATCGGCCCATGTTGCGGGAACGAACTGAGGTACTTCTGAAAAACATTTGGTGAAATTAAGGTCGTTACTTATCCAACATATACAGCAACAAAATGAAGTTTGCAACACCTACAATTCGACGCCATTGCATTTGTCTAACACAGTTCGGCAAGCAGGGCGACCGGTTCCGCGAAAATTAAACAAAATGTAAACACCCAATCCAAGTCATGTGACTTCCGAAACCGCATTTGTCTTCTATGGACGCTGTACACACTACGACGTTGTCACAGAATGTTAGCACCAATCAAAATAGATCTCAGAAAAGATTTAGGGTTTCAGCCAATCGCAGGCATTTCCTGGATAAACAACATGTCTGCGCCCTTGTGTAAACTTATGACGACCCCGGTTTCAGTGGTGTAC
>JAIPMN010142207.1:0-12076 GCA_020650975.1 Apostichopus californicus
AATAATAATAATAATAATAATAATAATAATAATAATAATAATAATAATAATAATAATAATAATAATAATAAACAAATAATAATAATAATAATATTCGTTCACATCCCTTTTCGCACAACTAAATATATTACAACAATAGTCACAATATATTGACGGGTAATCCAGTGTTTCCTTGGAAAGGGTTGCACAGGACGTCGTGTGTATACCTCATGTAACTCAGTCATCTTCAGCATTGGAGGTTGCACACATGTAACATTCATAGCAAACCATCAGCAATGGCTCATTTTCTTAAAAAATCATTTCGATTGAAACTTTAAGTTTGTTATATATTTATAGGCTTCATTTTACTTATGCCAATTTTAACTGGAATGTTTTTTAACATGTTTTGCTGTGAACTTTTGCATATGGACCAAATTTTGGGAAGCAGAATGGGTATGGTTGATGGAGCTGTTTGACTTCAAATGGGTGAACTTGTCGCTTCTTTTGGGCATCTGGATATATTTGCTTGGGTATGTAAAGTTTATCGCTTCAAGACAACTGTAAGAAAAATGTGGTATTATCGCCCCCCCCCCCCCCCCCCCCCCCATCTGCTGGTTGGATTCATGCTAACATTTTTATGGGTGGCACTTTAAAATACAAGTGAATCTACGGAAGATTGGGCTGATGAAGAATAGGAAAAAACATTTTTTGTTATTTTCCGTGATAATATCTAAGGGAAGCAATAAATACTGATTTGTTTACACAAATTAAGTAATTGTAAACATTAAAAATCAGACATGTAAATATATATATTCACAAATGAAAAGAATTTAATTTTTACCGTGCTAAAGACAAGTTTTTACTTTCATTTAGGATCTTTTTTTTCCATTAATTTCTGGAAATAATATAATATCGAGGTACTTTATGCAGAGTGTAGAGTAGCAATGTCATGCTGGCTATCACATGCAGACTTAGAATTTCATTTATTCTCTACATTGCAGACAGCTTTACATCTCAAAGCCAAGCATGGCAATGACAATGACATTCAAAACAGTATTTTCATTCCAAAATCTTTCATATTATCTAATTAAGCTGATGAGATTCACCTTCACAAGAGAACGAACATGACAAGACGGTCAACCTTCATCAGGCAGTGAGAATCATTATGGTTAATTAAAGCAGAATAGAAATCTTAAAATGAGAGATTAATTGTTTTACCTTGTATTAAAGAAGAAGCTTCAGCTGTGACCGCATCTATTTCAACATTGTAAGGATGATATAAATGAATTTACATCGTCTCCTTAAGTGTAAACAACAGTTGAACAGTAGTCTGTGTACTGATATAATTGTGTACTCCCATTCATGAGTACTGTATTGTCAAATGCTTATATTGGGTTCATTGTCACGACCTGTCTCTGAAGGCTCTATCAATCGTTGCATTAAGTGTAATCCCAAATTACCCATAAATGATTCAATTGCAAAAGATTTAGTATACTAAAAATATTCTCTACTTCCTTGTCCAAATAAGCATAAAAGATCCAATACAAAATGATTATCCTTTCTTTTGCTTCAATCTAAAGATGTAGAAGAATATCTGAAATTTAAAATTCATAAAAAATGAAAAATTCTTCTCAGTAGATCACAGAATAGTCATCTTGGTTGTTCAAATAACACCTCAGTATCTTCAGACACAGCATGTAGTGATCCTGAAATGTAAACCATTATGTATTAGGAATCAACATTGTTTGATGTAGGTGCTGAAAAGATTAAACCTAATTGACAGGGATATGATTAAGATATTAATATGTGTGAATATATGGTTTTCAAACTTAAAGATGGCAAGATGATCTTCAAATTTATCAATCATAACAAAGAGAATAATCAGTAAGACTTTATGAAAGTTTTCTGGATTTCCAAGCAATAAATGTATTCTTCAATATCATGTTTCTTCAAGTATTTTTTTATTGTATGCTAAATATAAATTATAGCTTGTTTAAAGGAAGTTTCACATTAAAATATTACCTGTGATACCATGAAGTTCACATTTTTCCTTCTCAATTTCTGCACAGCTAGATATAAATCACAAGCGCCTTCTTTCTCCAGACATTGTATTTGAGCTTTAGCTGTGACATACACAGCACTAACACCAACCCCATTTCTGAAATGAAAATTAGAAAAGTTCAGTTTCTCCTGAGTTACTGCTAAACTATGTGTATGCATTTTAAACATGAAGTAGACATACATGTTAATAAAAACACTACTATCTGTTTGTTTCAACGTCTTGTGCAACGCAGTGCTATAGAACTGCTTTTTAAACAATGTTTAATATTTAAATAAATTATTATTTATCCAAAATCTTAGCTTTTATGATTCCCACTAATATGTACAAATCAGCAAATATACATACAGACAGTGAATAACTGTAGGACCAGATGTGTTGTTTCCAGTTGATTGTATGAAATCCAACATCCTAGGAAGATCTTCATCATCACTAAGAAATGCTTCATAGGTCAAGTGATTCACAATTACTGGTTCCTGAGAAAAAGATCAAGTGAAAATTGTTGAAATTATTTGATTTAGTAAGATATGTGCAATGAGAAGTGGAATCAGTTGGGTAAACTATCTAACAAGCAAAGCATTTAGAGCAATTCCAGTGTACTAAAAAACCTTGATTTGATCTAAGAGGATGAAAGATGTTCATAAATGGTTTATATCATGATTTCTGAGATTACCGGATGATCTTGGTGTATGACTTCAAATGTCTGTGTTCTCAACTGATCTTGACTTTCGGTGTTAACACACTTCACTGTGATGGATCCATAAGTGATCAACCCAGAATCTGGCCAATACTTTGCAGCTGTCTGTTGAATTACACAAAGAAGAGAGAGGTGCAGACAATAAAAATACCTAACCATCTTCGTTATGCTTTTTATGCTTGTTATAATAACAACTTGTAAAAAAAATATAGTTTTATATTAACATTAAGATGCATTACTAAGTTTACTTTTATTGCAAAACCAGATCATCAAATGATATGAGAAAATGATGTTAGGAATATGCTTGGCTTGTGGATGTGAGAGGGTTAATGCAAACAGACCAAGTGGCTTATTTTAAAAAGGCTTGCATGCCATAAATCTCTTACAAAAGTATTTCATG
Organism: Apostichopus californicus; assembly: GCA_020650975.1. Classification (NCBI taxonomy): domain Eukaryota; kingdom Metazoa; phylum Echinodermata; class Holothuroidea; order Aspidochirotida; family Stichopodidae; genus Apostichopus; species Apostichopus californicus. The sequence continues at coordinate 3,136 of JAIPMN010142207.1, forward strand.
TGTTTTTACAAACCTTGTTAGCGGTGCTCATGTTATTCAGCATGATAATGGTACTGCATTTGTAATCATAGACAAGTCTCCAAAAATCTTCCAAAATTGAAGCCAGAGGATCTTGGGTCAAAATCATTGAACCATCATCCTATAGTAAACATAGAAATCATTTTTTTTATAAGAAACTAAGGTGTATAGGTAGCGAACGATTTGAAACAAGCATTTTCAACACCTAAAAATTTTTCTGAACAGACATATGTTGACTAGTTTAAGGAATTCTGGTGGTTCTCCTGCGTTGTTTTAAATTAAAAGTCCAGAATCAGATCTTTTCATCGAAACCACATCCATATAATTTTTTTTTTTAGTGTGGAGCCATACATTTCTAATTTTTTTGCATAGTTTAAAGTATTTATCCACTGTTGAATGGTATATTCTTGCAAAGAAGTTGCGTATTAATGTAATTTTCAATTCAGAAAATAATGATATCCAAGCAAATATTCCACGGATATATTGCTGTAGTAATATGCAAGTTGAATCTGAAGAACATATACCATTATGACATCATGGATGACTTTTTACTTACAGGTAAACATAGTTTACACTATTACAACAATATTAGTAGTTAAAGATAAAGGGCACGGACTTAATGTTGATATATTGTATACACTCAAAAAACATTGCACTTCAGGTTGTATACTGCTGTTTATCTGTCAGATTGTATTTAAATACCACTGTCTATCTTTCAGAAACGATCTTCGAAGCATCAGAGGCACCTTATTTTAAATAGCTGGACTACTCAGTCTATCACACAAAACGTTTAGTCAGTTCCTCAGATGTAACACAAAACTCGATAGGAGACTATGAGACTTTTAAGGCATCATATCACAATTTTATGGAGCATCAACAATTTGTCAGGGACTAATACATTGTTGAATGTACCCAAAAGGGTGATGAGTTATCGTACAACAGTTTTGTATTCTTTAAATTGATACAAAAAAAACAATGGGTTCATTAACATAAACTTTTAGGACAGCTGATTTCATCATCCATTTAAATGTATTTCACATGATTAAGGATATCTGAATATCTTGAAATTCAAAATACCTGTAAGAGCACCTGTACTCAAAACTACAATCAAATCCTGCTAAATCATCTAGCTTAATTGATATACAACATATTGATATTCGGTTTTCAATCAAACTTGCAGAATATTTTCTCTTCCGTGGAAGTGACACATTATCTACTACTAGGGTAAATGGTGAAATATACTTCTTACAATCCCATCATTATACATCGACATGAACTAACCGATCGATACTCTACTATCATATTTGGTACTATATTCACACAAGGAGCGCATGGTACAAACATCACGTGAGCCTTGAGTTGCTTGCCTTAATTATAAAATAAGGTCCAGGAAACTGTTTACAATCCTTTCTGCTTACATGTGGGAGCTTAACCTAGAATACCGTTAAAATTTACAAGAATTTAGAATACCACTAGTTTAGGCAAAGCTTGTGAATAAATCTTCATGTATAGATATACCAACCTCTAACTTGGTAGCATTAATATAATCATTGCCGCCAAGAGAAACACCATTTGACTTTAAGAATGGTCTGTAGGAGTCAACTGTAAAGAATTCAATAAATCATATAAGACAAAATTTGAGCAAATTCTGAATTTGCTGGATACTTTTATGATGGCAAATCAGTCTGAATAAACGCATACATTTTCCATTGTCATTGTAAACAAAGTTTGAAGCAAATTTAATAATTTAATTCCGTATTCATTGATTTTATATCTATTTAAACATTTGATAACAACAATATAACAGCTATGTAAAAAACTCTTGTGCTACAGTAAACATGAACCATTTTCCACCACACCTTCATAGGTTATTACACTTGAAATTGGCAAAAGAACTTAAAGTGTAGTAAGAAAAAAAAGAAGATTTTCATCATAAAAAATTTGGAATGAAACATTTTCTTTAGTTTTCTTAATAAAGTGCCTAAGACAATTAAAATGCAAATACTGAATTAAAAGGCATATTTAGACTGTAATTACGATTTGTATCAGGAGCTTAAAACGGAAGGTTGTGCTAATAAATAATAATCAACTAAAAATTTCCAGTACTTAATAGGTTAGGGGACTGACCCTTCACGGCGGAGCCAGCGGAGAATGAAGGATTTTATGATAGAGACAGTGTGGCTTTTAGGTCACTGAAGCGGACTCATTTGTCGGGGTGGAGGTCCTCCTCCGGAAACAAATGAGACGTTAAATGGTGCATATAAGTTAGGTCTTAGGTTTCACTAATAAATACTGTTTATGATGCTAAAAGGAAGAGAGGGGTCCTATTCTCCCTCAGCAAAATAAAAAAGTTCCCTGACTAAATTTTCCAACAACAGACAATCGGAGGAGGAACCAAAGTCCCCCTGGCCCTCCCCCTTTGCGCATGCCATTGATTGAAGGCTTTGTACATACAAGGAATAATCCCAGGAAATCTGTTTTTGTAGGCATTCTCTTGGGATTCTCCCATCTGCTGCTGCTGTGGCATGGTAAGTTTTTGGATCTTTTTCAGTGCCTGAGGCAGAAAGTAAGAAAAAATATTGATATTGATAATATTGATATTGATAATATCAACAAACATGACATTCACAAATCAGTAAGCTAAAAATGTATTTGATGATTAATCTACAAATTAACAACCTCAGCAGAGACATTATTAGTGTCCATTGGTTTTACCATAAGATATTTCTAACAATGTTTCTTATGATTGTACAGGAAGAATGAGAGGAAATAATGCTTGTCTTTAGTGAGATGTTTGTAACTGTACTGTAAGTGTACTGTACTGAATCACATAACCAATGATGACAGGTGAATGTGTTAATATAAGTTACAGTAATTCCGTCCGTCCGTCCGTCCATCCATCCATCTATCTAACAAAGATTCAATTGTTCACTTCCTGCTGCAAGTTGTCTGATGTAAATATATATCTATATATAGAACAAGAACTGTTCATGATGGAACTAAGAAAAAATTATTGTAGCAATTCTAATGGAGTATAATTTGTCCTATGTATGATTAATTTGTAGTCTTTGGACATATTATTGAAACTTACAACTTTACCTAACAGGATCCTAGAAACAGATTAATGGATATGTGTTGACATACACGTAATCCCAGGAATCAGGTAAAGACATTAAATTCAACTTACAGAAAATTCTTGAACAGCTTTACGATTCAAGGTCTGATCATCCATGCTCTTAAACTCCTCTGTTAATGTTCTTGTTTTCTCTGGTGTAAGCTGAGCCTGCTGCAAGGTGTCGTATATATATAGATACTGCACCTGTTAAAATTATCAAAACTATTTATGAGTTTCCAAAACATAAACGAGTTGGAAAATACCAAAGTAAATCAGCAGAGTATATATAAAATAAGGAAACCTCATGACAATGCTCAATTACTTTTCATTCTCCTCGACATGCATGCTGATTAAATGCTCAATGGAGCCGTGTTACAGATTAATGGAGTAACTAAGTATTGGACCCTAAATGCTTTAAACAAACATTAATACTTTTAGATGTAGAGAAATGAAAAAAACAACAAATTTGAAGGATTATCAGCAATTCATGCTATGTTCTAATTAGGTCCCTTTTTGAATTACTGATGATTTTAAATTACATTAAAATGAATGAATTAAAGTAACTTTAACATCATTTCATAAAAAACAGAAAACTTTAAGTTACATTTAGTGCATTGCAGCAGTAAAACACATTTTACCCAATAGCAAGTCTCACTAAACTTTAAGAAAACATATTTTCCCAAACACAAAAACTGCAAATTTATTACTTTAGTAAATGTGAATTTATTACTAAATCACAAACCCGGGTAAGGACCATGTCCATTCTGTCTTCTCTCAGATTTTTGATGACATTATAGATGCTGATCGTGCTGTTAGATCTAAGCACATCTACCAGTTGATACAGGGCTAGAAAAGTACCTGTTGATCCACTCCCATCTCTGTTAAAAAATCATTGCCCAATTACTAATTGCAAATTCACCTCTATGTCAGCATTCATGATAAACATCTTTATAATCTATCTTCACTTCACTATTTCAAATAGTAGTTGTTGTCTGTTTTGCTACGATGGAAAAGTAGCTTATAGTCAACCATGTAAAGATATCATTTGCAACAAGAAATGGTATGTGCTATTTTATATTTATTAATCATATTTGTTATGTTAACTAATATATGTAAGTGATGAAAGATTGTAAAAGATTGTAATATTATTCCATATAAAAGAATTTGACAATGCTAATTATGGTAAGAAAATTTACATATTATTTTCATGTAGGTCTAAATCCTAAACTTTCAAGTACATGAGCAGAAAACTTGTTACCTGCAGTGGATGAGCATAGGTGAAATCTTCGTCTGCTCTTGCTTCATCTTCACCTGTTTAATGAAATCAATCAGGTTTGTGTAATCTTCCGGAACTTCTCCTTGAGGCCAACCGTGAAATTGAAGCTGGTGGACATTTAAAATTTTGTCATCATGTATCTAGAGAAAAAAACACACATTGTAATGATGGGTGTTATGTAACAGAGCTAAATGTAGGATTTCAAGATAGAAAATCCAATTACATCTGACAAAAACTCAAATTCTAATGTAAACAAAGAAACATGGATTAATGTTTGTGTGTATAGCATGTAACACATCCACTATATGGTAGCATGCATCTGTATTAATTCGTTGTTTGGGGACAAACTTCATGATAACAAGAATGGTGCATGTCACAAAGAAGGGATAGGACTGCCAAAACAGACCTCAATTCCTTTACTAACAATGTTTGAGGTTTTATATGAAGTACTTAACCTCTGCCAACTACCTGTGGAAACCCTTACCTACCTGTTTATCACAGTGTAAAACACACACAAAAAAGAAAGAAAACATGATCATGTGTGGAAAACATGAATTTGTGGAACCAAATTTACATCTAAAATGGCAAGTCATTGTGTTTCTTTGTGTAATTCATGTAAAAATATATGGAAAATGGATCTTGACATTAAACAAAGTGATAAAATGTACGTTTTGACATATAGCAAATATAATGCAACTTAACTGAAGCGTAAGGCAGTGTTTGCAACTGCCTAATTCCTGTACACTATTAAAATACCAGAATAATCTGTCTACTTTACAATGACTCACTGAAAGTAGACATTAGGGAATGTACATCAACACAAATGAATATTTCACTCACGTCACTGATTATCTTCAGCTTTCTGTTTGTGTATGTTTGATGATAGGTTGTCTCCTGCAAAAACACGGTCATCTCACCAAACACCTCAGAAGTTTTTACTTTCCTAGGCCAATAGCTATAAACGTCTTCATCCTTAGACAAGACAAAGGATAGACAAAATGTAACAATTGTAAAGCGTCTCTGAAGTCTGCTAGATGAATTCCTACTGCAATGTTTAATTTGTTTTAATTATATATCAGCCCAAGGAAATATTGTTAACTTCTTCACACTCCCGTTAATAAATATATTAATCATATTATAATTAAGAAAACTTAAAACTGATAATTCAAAGTGCATTTGATTGAGACTATGCTTGCATTGTGAGTACAGTAAGGAAGTTGATTGGATGTGAATTTATGTTTCAGATTAATTAGCTGCTTTTCAACCTAAGAATTATGGAAATGCTAAAAATAAAATTTACAGTACGTTGCTCATGATACAGTGTAGTACAGTCTATATTAGTTGAAAACAAATACATGTAATTGTTAGTCATATCTAACAATATTTTCATGGAATGACATATTCAATCAGGTGTGTATATTTATCCACTTCATAGTATATCAAGGCATTTGTTAAAGGAATTTGATTAAAAGTCTAAACATATCAATGACTTATGATGCAATCTAAAATTAAACATTTTACCGAACTGTCAACCAGCATGACCAATGTCCTGACATCTTGTTGCCAAATCATTCTCCAAAATTTTTCTGAAAGACCTTTACTTTGAGGTCCTAGGAATAAATGAAGAAGTATTGTTAACAAAAAGCATTGAATGTTATTATTACAAAAAAACACAGCAACTTAACTATATATGTGCTTTAAATTCAATTCAAGAAATAAAATGCTAAAATTTATTTCCAGAAGAATATGCTTAGTACTAAATGGTCAACTGTTCTGCAACATGTTTTCATTTCATATCTACAGAAGTTAACATCTGGTTATGTTATAGTGATAAACGCAATGACATTGTCCATTATTAGTATTGGTACTACCCATATATATTGTGGTGGCAGTTATTAACATTTCAGTTCTGATTGCTCCACCAAAGACTAACGGCACAAAAAGTTTTGAAAGTAAGGTTCATGGTTACACCTACTTTAAGTGTTGGCAAAAATGAAAGTTGAAGTACTTTGTTGATTAAATCACCTTAAAGTAACATATTCAACTGACATAGAGGTCCATAGTTCAGTTAAATAGCTAATTTGTAACTTAATGTAGCTAAATTGATCATTTTCAAATATTATAATAAATTCACAAAGTGTGTTCATTGTTCTAATTTATTGATAGTGTTTTCATGTGTTTTCATTGACTGTTTGATAATTTGATGTAATGGGTTGCACTCTATTATTCTGCAGACAATGTTCATCTTTTGGTGACAGATCACATTCCACACATTTTAAGTTGGTAACTTCTCACTCTCTCAGTATGGTAATAAGAGCTCAAGAATGACACTGACATGTGTTACAATCAGCAACAAACCTGCTATGAAGTAAAAATAGACATGTTGGACTTGTCAAAATCTCTCTGAAGTAAATAAAATAAGTTAGGGTATGGTATGAACAGAAGAAAAGTTATCTTATGCAAATGTGCGGAGAAAAAGAGTAAAACATCTTCAACAAGAATGATTTACCTCTTGCAGCTATGAACCTTGCTTTCCCATTACGAGCCTGAAAATGAAATATAGTACTTATAATCATTCATATTTTACTTCTATTTCCACAAATGGTTCAATTTCATTACAATAATATAATGGAAGATGCTATTTGACAAAATCTATCATGCATGAATTCCAAAAGGTGTGAAAACAAGTTATGTTGACTAAACATCCTAAAAGAAGAAACTAAAAAAAAGATAAGGATAGCAACCATAAATTAAACCATTTATCTGTACTACTATAAAGTGTTAAGTACATGAAATTGCATATTATTGATAAATATGGGAAACTAGCAGCTACAATGTATTTTCTAGCACAACTACTTTGACATAATTCAATCAATATCTGCCCTTAAAGGTGTAGTCATTTTTCAAATTACTTAGTAGTGATAGATACTTTACAGCCAACACAAAAGTCATAGAAAAAAATAAAGTGTCACCGAGCAGCAATAAAATTTATAAAAGAATTTTCCACTGGGTACTACTCTGTATTATTGCAAAAATGTTAATAAGATAATCAAAGAAGCACCAAAGATGTAGAAGCTCAGAAATAATACAAACCAACTACCCTTTAGTAATGGATTAAATACAAATTTGTATGGAGTCCAACGCACCTTAACCATATTGCCATTTTGAACCCTCATAACCACAATTTATCACAAGTAACATATATTTGTCAAAAGTAGACTTTTATCACCAAATAAGATTCATATTATGGTAGCATTTCTAATCAATATGACACAATTAATGATGTCATTGGTCTTATTTGGTATTAAGCTTGACATAATTCATAGGCAACAATATTGTTAAACTGTTTAGCACTCAATTAAGTAAATGAAACCCTCTTTTTTTTGCTGAAATTATTTGCTCAGTATAAACAGGAAATGTCACACTGTTTGCCATTATATACTGTAAATGAAAAGCAAGGTTACAGTAAAAAAATGCAATTTATGAGAATCTACTGGATTGATTGATAAAACCATCAGGCCTATGCAACTACATGCATGCATTTTGTAACTCATACCACTGACGCCACAGCAATAATACATCACTAGATATACATGTCACTCATGCAGCATGAGAGCTATCAATATCACTGACGCCACAGCAATAATACATCACTAGATATACATGTCACTCATGCAACATGAGAGCTAGCAATATTAAAACCAAAAACGAAAAGGAAAGTTAAACATGAAAGAAGCAAGAAAGAGGCTTGCTTTACTATTTAAAAAGCTATATGGGCCTTTACACAGTAAACCAACATGAAAATCAACACATGGAGTTTTCAGTATTGAAATTGGTATTTTCTTTGTTCTATTAGGATGAGTGTTAGTTATTTGAAGCAGAGAGATAGCATAGAAAGTTTCAACATCCTACTTGAATTTTGAAATTTTTGTCCATTGGAATCCTATGGGGAAAATAACGGGCGAACATTGACATACACCAGAAATATATAACGGTTGTAACATATTGACATACATCACATGGCAGGCTATTTTTTATAAAGTTTAAAACATATATAGTCTTGTACATTTTCCTATGATGGCATATAGTCATACCTGCCACACAACCAAATGAGAGCAATAGGTGATGCATATCAGGCTTAGTAGCGCATGAAATAGGTAACGGTCGAACAGTATGTCAAAAATGTTCGACCGTTATAAATGTACCACAACAAATTGCGAAACTCAAAAAGTATACAGTTCATGTAGTCCCTTTTGTGCATACAGATTCCTACCATAAAATAGTTTATAAAAACCATGGAAACTTCATTTGATGATGCACATGGGGGTATAGTGGTACGTTTGAAAAAGATTGACATACACATGAATAACATTTTTGTATGTCAAACTTCTTAAAATTTGCCACCTGTGCCCCATGTGCACCCAAAAATGATGTTTACAGTGTTTATATAAACCACTACTGGCTAAGATTCTGAGTGCAGTAACATGGATCATATACATTTTAAATCTTTTGAGTTATGCCATTTTTTAACG
>JAIPMN010142259.1:0-12612 GCA_020650975.1 Apostichopus californicus
TACTGACTTCCATTGTCAGTTATCAGCTTTTCGGGAATGCCAAATTCTGAAAACATTTCCTTTAACAACTCAATAATGTTGCTACTTTGTGACTGACCTTTTGATATTTTCTTAACAATAAAAAATTTGGAGTAATAGTCGGCCACAAGTAAATACTCTATGCCATTAATGAAGAATAAATCTGACCCCAACACCTGCCATGGCCTTGTAGGAATTTCATACTGTTCTAAAGGCTCATGTGGTAATGTTCTGCCATTTTGTTGACATACTATACATTGTTTAACCATAGATTCAATATCCTTGTTAATATTATTCCAATACACACACGTTTTGGCACGTAACTGACATTTGATTATACCTTGATGACCAACATGTATCTGGTTTAATATATCAGGTTGCAAGCTAAGAGGAATTATAAGCCTATCACCTTTCATGATGACTCCATTTTCGATCGATAATTCGTCACGAAAAGCCCAATACTTTTGCAATGACTTTGGGACCTGTTTTCGTTTCTCAGGCCAACCCTGAATGATTACATCCCTAACAGCATTTAGTTCAAGATCTGAGTCTGTGCCTCTCTGGATTTCGTTTACCTTTTCATCAGAAAATTGGACAAAATTTACGACTACGTGCTCTTTCTCGATAGATTCACCTTCTAATGGATTCAGTCGAGACAGAGCATCGGCTAGCAACATATCTTTTCCAGGTTTGTAACGAATCGTCACATCGTAATTTTGTAGTCTTAGCAAAAATCTTTGTAATCTAGGTGGGGCTGCACCCAGACTTTTTAACTTGATCATTTCAAGTGGCTTATGATCTGATTCGACAGTAAAACACTTTCCATATACGTATGAGTGAAAACGTTCGCATGCATAGACTACAGCCAACATTTCTCTCTCTATATTTGCGTATCTTTGTTCAGTTTCAGTGAAAGCCTTGGATGCAAAGTAGACAGGTTTTTTGTCTTGGATTAGGGCACAGCCAATACCTTTTAATGAAGCGTCAACTTCTATAACTGACTCCTTATTTGGGTCAAAATAGGATAATGTTACTTCTTCACTAATGAGATCTTGGATTTTTTGGAAGTTTTGATCATGTACATTCGTCCATTTGAAAGTTACATCTTTCTTCAATAATTCCCGCAAGGAGGCGGTATGATTGGACAAGTCTGGAATGAACGGGGCCATATAAGTAGTTATACCCAAGAATTGTTGGAGTTCTTTGACATTGTTTGGCTTCTCTATTGCTTTCATGGCTTTGACCTTACTTGGGTCTGGGTGTACACCTTGTGCATCATATATCTGACCAAAAAATTTAATACTGGGTTGCTTAATTTCGCATTTGTCTGGATTAAACACGAGGCCTTTCTCTCTAGCAACCTCCATTAACCTAATCAAGTTTTCGTCATGTTGTTGCTCCGTTTTGCGAAATACACAAATATCATGTGAAATTCCTATGGTGCCAGGACAGAGCTCTAGAATTTGATTCATTTTCATTTGAAAAATATCCTGGCTTAAACATAGTCCGAATGGCAATCGTTTGAAATAATAACGACCAAAAGGACTGTTGAAAGTTGTGAGTCTACTGGAGTCCTCATCCAGTGAAACTGCCCAGTATCCATGTTTTGCATCTAATTTTGAGAATACTGTGCTTTGGGCTAACTTATGGGTAATCTCTTCAGTGGTGGGTGTATGGTAATGAGTTCTTTTAATAGCTTTGTTGAAATCTTTTGGATCAAGACAAACTCTCCATTTACCATTTGGTTTACGACAATAAACTATGCTGGATAACCCAATCTGTCGGTTCAGTGATTGGTTCAATTACACCCATAGATACCATATCATCTAGCTCTTTTTTGATATCATCCTTGATTTGGATAGGACACCTACGTGGAACATGAACAACAGGTGGAAATGACTTGTCAACTACGATATGATAATCACCTTTAAATTTGCCAATACCTTGGAACCTGTCGGGATATTTTGCTCTAACATCGTCAATATCGTGAATATCAAATGACTTCAAGCCGACACCGCAGTGAAGTGTTATCAATTTGAAATTTAGGCATGACTTTAGGCCAAGTATAGCAGGACCATCTACGTCTACCACATAAAATTCAGTTCTAATGATTACATTCTCGTATGCACAATCCAGACAATGGATACCATAGTGATGTATTCTACTCCCACTATAGGCTGTGATTATCACATTGCTATGTTTCAAGGAACTTGGGAAAGGTTTACCATACTTGTCAACCTTCTGAGGGTACATCAGTTTGAAAATTCGAAGTGGCAGAACATTTCCCTCTGCCCCAGTATCAACTTTTACCTTTAAGGTTGCTTTTTTGTCATTAACACATGTGTTTAGCATTGCAAAAATTTCACTGTTACTATCATTGTCAAGATTGTCAACTTTCATCGAACTGAATAGTATTTGCTCAATTTCTAGGTTGTCATTTTCATATCCTTTTGGTTTAGGTATGTCTGACGATCTGCTCTGAGATTTAAATCTAGCATTTCTTTCAGGCCTAACCATACTGGATGACCAACCATGGGTTTCGTTCTTTTGTTTTAGTCTACACACTGATTGCCAATGATTTGGTTTCTCACAGTAGTTACAATTAGTTCCGAAGGCAGGGTATTTACCTTTGTGGGGGTATTTTAGACCACACCGGTTGCATTTGCGATTGCTCCCTGTTCTTTGTTTTTGCAGGGAATCAACAGTCAAATCTAATTCAGTAGTTGCAGATGCAAACTCTTTCATGTGTGCCTTAGTAGCTTCGTAGGTACGGGCAATATCTAATGCCTCTTCTAAAGTAAGTTTCTCATCTTTGCTTAATAACTTTTCTTGGACACTCTCATGGGGGGTCCCCAGTATTAGTTGCTCAATTAGTCTGACTTTCGACTCTGCACGATCAAATTTGCATTTGTCTGCCTGTATTTTGCATCGTGTTATAAATTCATCCACGTTTTCCGAGTGGTTTTGCCTTAATTTTTGTAATTTGTATCGTGCCAGGCGATAGTTTGTCTTGGGTTCAAAGTGTTTTTTGAAACGTTTGAAAATTTCTTCTGGATTTTCTTTAGTGTTCTCATCCAATTCCCATGTTTGATAAATACTAATGCCTTCTTGTCACATCCACAACAGTAGGTATGTTACTTGCTCTTTTGGAGACTTTGATGCCAGAGGGCCTGTGAATATCAATTTACATATTGTATGGTCGCAAGACGCAACAGCTTACGAATACGTAAATAATTAACTCACCAACCTGATACATTTAAATTATGACATGATAATTACTGCATCAGTTTCTTTGAAATCAACAGTTAGGAGTATGTACTCCGAATCGTCCAATGTTATACAGTACTGTAGGCTAGGCTTCGTAGCTTCGTCCTTCTATGCAGCGTACACTGTGGGGATTGGTTTCTCGAGCTTCTAGGCGTTAGTAGTACCATCTGCTCAAAATGTACTTCTAGACATCTTGGGATATCGTCACTGTGTCAGGTACATCTTCCACAACATCAGTATTTTTCCACGACATCAGTATTCGTCTAAATCTTTGTACTTGTAGCGGTACGTCAGCCTCAAGGAATTTGTGTCGTCCGGTATGTACGTTGTGTGCTACTACTAGTATTACTACGTATTTTCAGTTCGTTGCTTGCATACTTTTCTTGCTATGTATCAAGTAGGGTATTGCGTGTCGAGAGCATTTAATGAGTTGAACGGAACGGAAGGAACGTAGGACTTCTTAATCCGGGCTGGTGTTAAATCCTATCGTTGCCACCATGTAATGTTTCTGACTTGGGTGGACATATCAAAGAAGAACATAACAAGTCTCTGACTTCAACGTATATATATTGTTATGCCGTTGGTCATCATATCTGTCGCCCTCTATTTGCCGTAGGCTACATTACGTAATTATAACAGGTCACGTGATGTCTGCTCACCAGCTCAGCTGAAGCAGACCTCAAGACTTGTGACCAGTCTTCGCTCCCGATCTGAATCGTTTGGTTCGGTAGTAGCCCTGGCTCCGACCATTGTGGTCGTACTTGTATCTATTTGTAATCGTCTTTTATACACTTTTGTACGTATCGTTATAGGACTCTACTTCGGTATTGAGACCTCGTTTGTGACCATTTTCGTTTATGTGCATGTTTTCTACCTATTATTGAGGGCTTCGTGCCGATGTATTGTTTGTACCGTGGCTGGTTATAGTAATAGATTACGAAATATACGCAGCGCTTGTTCTTTACTCGTTTATCTATGTCTTATATCTTTTGCATGTAATAGCGAGATTTAAGGCTCGTCGTTACTAACATACAACCATCCAAGCCGCATTTGTTTCCATACCACCACCAGTCCTCAGCAGGGAATATTTGGACGCCCCAGAATCTTACACTGAGTTAGCGTTACAATATTTACAATAAATAACAGAAATATAACGAGCACGGATACACAACTTAGAGACAGAAAGTAGGAAAGTGAAGTGGAGGCACACGCCTCGTGTACTGCTTAAATATTACTGATTGGACACTTCTGATTGGTCTACTCGCATAACATGTACACGTAACAGTTTTACATAAAGTTATGTAACATCATATCACAACAACCATATAAGCATTTCTAAAAACCCCACGGCTGTACCGACAAACGTTAGATTTCTATTGACCGAAGTCACTTATTTTACTTATTTTGTATTACTTACTTTTACTTATAATGAATTTTTATTTTGTGATTCTTTTTTTCTTGGATTTTCATCACCCTCTCCAATATATTTCTGGAGAATAATATGGAAATCCCCACACGTAAATTTTTGTCAACATTGAAAAATAACTTTACTTAATTTGTTAAAGTCGATTTGGCCTGTAATATCTCCGAAATGTCTAACTGTAAGATAATGACTAGAACATTAGGTGTATGTTGGCAAGCTTAATTAGACTTCAAGCAAAAAAAGATATAAATCGTATAGAAAAACGATTTTACAAACATTTTTCCTGGATGAAACATAAGCCGATTTGATTTTGGATGAAAATTATATATAGCTTCTATTCTACAAAACAGGTTCGTCGGAAAAATAAACCCAGTGCCTACTGTCACATATATGACTACCGTTAATGATAGCACAAACCTGACAACTCGAACTAATTTACACAAATTATCGATAAAGCTTCCCCCTCAGCATATGAGGGCTAAGGATACCACCAGAATGCCCTAAAAGCGTTTGTATCTGACCTAAATTGACATTTTTCTGAAGTGTAAATTTCTAAAACATGACTCTCGAAATAAAGAACGTACTAGATGCAAACTACAATGCCTGGGAATTGTCATTTCCGGCAACCTGGGATGAATTTTCGGCAATTTTTTTTCTCTACGATACGCGCCAACCGATGGTTGCGCTTTGCTTAGACCGTGTCCATTGATGGATCTAGTAACACGGGGTGCGGAGTGCGATCGCTCACTGATATTGTGTTCCACTTTCCTGAAAATCGCAACCTTCCCCAGGCTCCGACCAGGCTTCGACTCACGTTATTTGATAAAAAAACTGAAACCTATACAGTGGTTTGGAAGATGATTTATCAGAAGTGGTGTACTAAACAGGGACAGCGTGGGCAGTCCGCCCGGTTACCACACTCAGGGGGTGTCATTAAAAATGAAGAAACATTTACTAAAATATGATAAAACATACAGTACCATTATTACGTGGGAGTGCAATACATGCATGGTGCGCCTTACGTTTACAACGATGAGTCGCAATATTGCAATCCCGCCATAATACTGTAGATGGCAGTGCCGTACAGACTACAAAAGGGGGAATTAGTAGCCATTGGCTACGAAATGAAGTTAGGGCCAGCTTTTTACAACTGGTATGATAACCATTATCAGTGTTGCAACTCAAACGTAAATAAAGTGAAAAGTAGACCGTAAGGAAATAAAATATTCGTCATTTCGTAATCTGATATCAAAAAATAAACAATTGAAACGTTGCTTCAAGTTTTCAATGATTACCAACTGCGAGGGATCCCTTCCGATCGAACCTTATTTCAACGATTTTACACAGTAAGTCAACGGGGCTTCTCCATTGACTTAACTACATGCGGGAGAAATCACAAACAAAAGTCCCATTGACTTTGTCGCACGCGTCGCTAGAAATCAGACATGCTTTAGTCGGTTAAGGCGTTCAGTCACATTTTAGCAAGTATGTACATGCGGTCAGGAAAAGAAAAGGTTGCTTCGGGTTTTTCGCAAAAATGTGCGTGTGTTTGCATGCATCACAAAATACTGTAATGCAGTATAACTATACACTCATATCGGAAGGTGTACATCAATGAGATTTTGTCAGTTTGTTTGCATTTTCGAGATAACTGCAAACTGAACAGTTATGATGCTCAACCGTTCGCTTGCCAGACTAGCCTAATGTACGTAGAACTCACAATGAGCAAAGCCTAATGTTATCTTTTTCAGTTTCTAGTTTTCACGAACGGTGAAATGGCCAAAGTGGTTAAAAAGTGTATTGTATTGGTTTTTTATTTAGTCAAGACCAAAAATATTTCTTATCCATTGTTAAACATGGATAACAGGAGGGTTTTTTGGATGCAAGAAGCAAAGTGAAATTAAAAACAAAGTGATTACGTCGCCCCCCCCCCACCCCCTAAGCTTATCGTGGGTGTACTGTATGATGTTAACTGCCAAAACTGGATAGTATTTTAAACAACAAGTATGTACAATCTCGCGTGAGGGATTTGCGATACCGTCTCACGGTTGATTCGCGCCCCTTCCCCAGCTTTGCATAGCGTTCAATCGAATGATCTACAGTCTTCTCCAGTTGTGTTTGTGGTGAATCAAAAGCGCGGAAAAATACAATCCTTTATGTGGAACCAATAACTATGGTGAAACGTACTAATAATCGGTTTCGCAATGGATTTTGCCGATGCCGATTATTTACCGATTGTATGATAATCGGCCCGATGCCGATTAGCCTATCGGTCGAACACTACAAATTGCCTATACATATTGCATAATATTACACCTAGGAGCTTTCTAAAATAAAAAATTAATAAAAAATAGGCCGACTATTGCTGGGAAATGAAGTAAATATATTGCACCATTTTACATTTAGGCGTTCTGTTATGGCAGGCGGCATTTCCCCTTGGATCCCTCTCACAGCCTTTACTTTCATATATCAACTCATGCACCTGCCTAAATATTAAGCAGTTCAGAGTTTGCCAATTGGATATCATCAGTTTCCTTTGACGGCACCTGTGAGAGGCCCGCCCAGCCCGGCATTGGTCACAATACATGTCGCCCCCCCTCCCACATAAGAAAATCCCTGCATATGCGCCTGTTTAAAGTAGAACGATAATGACAAAAAGCATTCTAATTCTTACACACAATGTACTTTACATGCTATCAAATAACATATTTTTGGAATTGTTCAAATAGGACATCGGGAAGATATAAGCACATTTAAATTAAAACACTGATTTTGGGCCTCCGTAATTAAATTTAGGAATTTGCAAACACTGCTATGACCTTGAACAGAACTCAGTGAATGACATCATATCATGTTGAGGATCTTTTGATTGAAGTGCCACTGTTCTGTTAGTCGTAATTCCGTAGTATAAGCAGCCTAGTGTACCTTTCTCAAATAAAGCTATTTTCCCCATATATATTTGTTGTACTGCCGAGAGAACGACCACTGTAACGCTTTCGAATTGGTCTTGGTCATTTCTCACAGGCTATGTAATGTGTTTTTGAGATTTGCTTCGGAAAAGAGATGAAGCCAATCAGGTTTGCCATATGAACCCTTTCCCCCAAAATGTTTATTCAAGCCTCCCCCCCCCCCCCTCCCGCAGTGAAAAATGACTTGGTCTTAGATTGGAATTTATACTGCGAGACGGTCGCTAAGGAAGAAACATGATCTCACTTGACACGTTTGTAACGGACGGAGCCGTGTACAATTCAGTGGACAGGCACACTCGGGATAGACATACACAGACTCTGAGGCATGTGTTAACGCGAGAAAAGAGTATTACAAACGTATGGCCAAGAATACTGTTCTGTACGAAGCTATGCGTAATTTCATGACCGCATAACTGTTATTGTAGTTTGACTCAGGATACAATGGAATACATGACATAAACAGGTAATTAATGCTGTTATGAATAACGGTGTTTGCAACCGATTTGGTTTGTAAAGTACCTTAGTTTGAGTTTTATTGAGAACTTTTGGTCTTGCCTCTTTTCACATGATAAAATCTACATTTGGGCCCCCTGTTTGAAGGCACCTTGACTACATACACGCACAGGGTGTGACACTGCAGCCACACATAACCTCGAATCCTGGTCATAAACGGATAAAACATGCAAATCAAAACCTTTGTCTCTTTTCCCATGATTGAATATTCTGGGTTTCCGGTCCAGGCCAAGTGCAGTGCAACACAGTAAACTGATCTCACTGCACCGTGACGATGCCAGTCATCATCATGACGTCACAGGTTGATTTAGATCACATGATCACGATACATCTTTTCGCAAAATGCTCATATTTTTAACAAGAAAATGACAAGTTTAGGCCATATTTTACAACACTTCTCGACATCGGATTGACTTCATGCTTTCGGATTTGGAAACAGGAAATCCTTTCGAGCATTTAAGAAGAAAATATTATCTATTCTTGCGATGCTGACATGTTATTTTCGTTCTACTTTAAGAAATGCAAAATGTTGTCAGTGAAATATAATAAGCATCCGTAGATTGTTTTTCTTTGACCTGTCTATATTTGTGCGGCGTCAACCCTTTGATCTTCTGCAGCATGAACGCGCAATGCACATTACTACGTCATAGCTCTACTTTATCACTGTACAACAAAATGCCACGTTATACGGAAATAAGATGATGTATACGGACAAGAAGCTTTAACAGCACATTTTCATCAAGTGTTAGTAGACGTAACACCTGCAACTCACCGAAATGTAAGTAAACTCATGAAAATATGCTTGGTAATAGGCCTAAATTTATTTATAACGTGCTTTGACCTACATATGTGCCCACTGTGTATTGCTGTATCAAAGGAAAGTTAGACGTATTCCTCGTTTCGTCGGTTTCACAATAGTTTACAATACTAGCATAAGTAGAAGAGTATCGTTTGGCTAGTAATGGGCAATATGCGTCTGGTTCACCCATCATGCTCTGCGAGGCTACGCATGTTTTGATTCCACATACGATTAGGTATGAAACTAGACCGTCAGGGTAATACTTGATTAAACTTAATGATTAAACAGCGCAAAGAAGACCTGCAAATTTAAGTTAAAATTAACTTAGGAAATATGTTACACTGTCAACGGTATACCTAAATACCTATAGGCTATAAATTAAATTCATAAAGTAGGTTTATTGGAGTTCAGAGTTCAGAACAACTGGCCAGACACTTTAGTGTATTTACGGTTAATATTTTTGTAGAGGGGGTGGGAATCGAGGGGGACGGCCCAGAAATCATAATGGACCATATCCTGCATTTATATTAAGTAAATTTATTGACTTAAAACACACACACACCTAATTAATTTACTATTAATTGTCATGACGGTAGTTCATGACCAGCATAAAGAGCGGTATACTTAAAGATCAGTACAGCGAACCAGTCAAGGTGATCATAAAGTATCACGCCACAAGCCTACCGTGTGCAGGGATGTGTCACTAACACGTTCCTGTACTGTGCAAATATAACAAGCTGGATAAGCTCCGCCGTATAGGCCTATAGACTATTACTTTAGCAGCACTGCTCCCCAATAGGGTGCGTCGGTATAAGCAAAAACGGTATATCCGCTAACGAATACCTGGTATTACCAGGTATACCGGGAATTTCGCGGAACCGCTAATTACACCTATGGACACTGGCCTATCCTACAAATGTATTTGCGGTTTTATTACGACTTTCCCATCTGTTTTTATTTTTAGCAACATATTTAAAGATATGATTAAAAAGAAAAGGAAGTACGAAAAATTAGTGTTGTTTATGTGTCTTTCATTTCAAGGCGACCGTACAGTTCAGTACACTCCACTACGGGGCCCAGTGGCAGTAGAGTAGCATATAATCGGTATGGGAATTGATCTAAAATATCAAATATGCAAGCCTCCTCGAATCTTTACTTGTGAGATATCATATGATGATCTTTCATAACTCATTAATTAAGTACAGAAACACTGGATATTTTCATATCCTTTAAGTATTTGCGTAGAATCGGTATCAGAACAGATACGTAATGCGCAGAATCGGCATCAGAACAGCTTGGTATGAATACACGTAATGCGCAGAATCGGTATCTGAACAGGTATGAATATACGAAATGCGCAGAATTGGCATCAGAACAGCTTGGTATGAATACACGTAATGCGCAGAATCGGTATCTGAACAGGTATGAATATAAGTAATGCCCAGAATAGGTATAAGAACGACAAACCAGGTAAAGTTGTAATGTACTACGAGGGTTGAGCGCAAAATCGGTATTCATATTGTAGAAGACAGTGCTACTACAACTAACAAAAAGAGCTATGAGTATACGTATTGGCATTGCGCAGAATCGGTTTCTTCCCAAAATAACTTGTTAGAGCATTTGACAAACTACGTGCCTGGAAAGGAATTCGTGACAACCATCTGGCGGGAAACTGTACTTCCCATTACGGTAGAACCATGCTGAAGTTTTAAAACAATTAGCAGTAGTAAAGTGTGGGTAATACTATACAACGTGAATGGGGAATGACTTTAATTTGTCAAGTAGCGGTCTGAAAAAAAAAATTGGGGGGTTCCTTTTTTGAAATGGTATTCTCAAATGTAAAGAGAGTAACATCTTAGAACCGTAATGAGATAGAGACCAGATTATCCCATCAATTAGTTTAGTATGGACTGATTTAAAACTTAGATGAAACTTTGCCGATCGCTCTGACAGTAGGTACAGAAAGCTATGCATGCAAAAATGTCTGTATTTTACTCGCGTGTCTTAGACTTACTTCAAGCACTTTTTACCAGCACGTGTCTCTGTTTGTTCGACCGCATTACATCGCTAACTGAAACTGCAGATTCCTTGCTAGACAAAAATGCGTACATGCGTACAAAATTAAAAGATCTCGATTTGCAAACAAATCTCGTTAAACAAATATTTCTGATGTATAAATAACAAATAGTTATACAATGTAACAAATAGTTATACAATACAGCCAGTATAACAAGTACTTGTAGAAATACTTAAAACAATTGCCTACCTTGACTCTTCAATATGCTAACAGTTATGGTTATTGGAGATCTACATTTTGCTATGATCATTATCATTTCTTTCATTAGTTACAGTTGAAATGATGGCTTTCCTCATCCCACTACCGTCTGTACCAAAGAAGAAGGCAAGTGAGGCACAAGAAACAGAATTGAACAGCTTTACAGGATTGCCTCATTTTACGAAGTCACAATTCTCTAAAGTTGAACTCATTTGTGTTGGATCCTACGGAAAGGTATTCCGGGTCAAGCAAGGTTCGAAACATTACGTTGTTAAAGAACTTGCAAGCACAGGAAAAAGGGAAGCAAGTTTGTTTAAAAAGGAAGCAGCTCTACTGCAGTCACTAGCTGGGCATGAAAATATTCGGATTCATGGTTTCTCTTTAACCGAACATGCTATGTTATTGGGCTATGAAAGCTTTGATTTCAACAAAGTTGGTGTCAGTCATGAGCCGGTGCACTGCCTGAAAGACTATTTGCAAGCTGTTGACAAGCTGAACAGATTTTCAGGATTTCATCACACTCAGTATCATCTTGCCAAGGACATTTGTGCAGGTACACGCTTTTTACACGAGAAAGGAATTGCTCACAGGGATTTGAAACCCGAAAATATACTCATCAGCAACAATCACTACGTAAACTCTTCTGACGTAGATGTCCAAATCTGTGACAGACGCAGTTGATGAGGTATACGCAAAAGGGGATATGTCTGATCCGACTGACCATTCTCAACAGACATTGAATGCCTGCTCATTTTTGTCCTTGTTGATTGCAGACAGAGCTACTTCTTTCACATACAAGACCCTCAATCTTGCTGTTATCATGCAAGACTTGATACTGAATTTTCCGAAGTCAATTAACAAGCAAAGATCTCACGAAAGGCACTACAGTATAGACGAAGCTTACGCTGTCCTTCTGTCACAAGGGTTGATTAAACCAAAGGAGTTTGAGCTACACATAGTTTGCAAACAGGAACAAACTGTCTCAGATGCAAAGGATACGTTGTGCCAGACGTTGGCCAAGCTGCTTGAGTTGTACGGCAAAAATCCCTTTACTGCATTATATACGTGTCCCCCTTACATATTTGCCATTTGCAAACCTCACAAAGGTGATCTCTCGATAGTAGATACCCATCCAATTGGAGAGTTATACAGTGGGAGTGGTACAGCTGGTGTTATAACTGGAGCAAACAAGGAAACGTGTGTTTCCTCGTTATGTTGTTGGCTATTCAAGAGGATGGGGTGCTTTTTACGTGCTAAGAAAAAACGGACACGGACCAAAGGTCAACAAAACCAAAAACAAACCCAGTCTGTAAAACAACAACTGAAACCCATCAATCTCTCACTAACG
>JAIPMN010142268.1:0-12162 GCA_020650975.1 Apostichopus californicus
TACTTAATGATCAGGAATTGACTTTGGTTTCTTATTACACCAGGATCTGGAAATAGCTGCCGAGTTCCAGTGTACAGGGTCAGAAGATTGTTTACTAGCCGCTCTTCACAACTCAGGACATGTCAGGGTAAGTTTCAGATTTCTTTTTTCTCTGGTTTTACTGCCCACCTTCTTTGCCTTGTTGTAATTGTAACTGTTAGCACTAATACAGGGAGCGTTACTTATGGATTGGCATCAATAGATCTAGTAGTGCTTCATTCATTTCTGTGTAAATATTATAACGTGAAGAAGATGAAGGAAAATCTCAGAGAAGTTGTGTCAATATATTCAGTGAGTACTAAATAGTAAGGGATTCTGTAAATAGTGTCAGAGTTTCTGACTGTCACATGTAGAAGATTGCACTTAATTAAAATGTAATTAATAGTAAGAGATTCTGCAGATATTGTCATAGTTTCTGACTGTCACATGTAGAAGATTGCACTTAATTAAAATGCAATTATTTCACCTGAAAGATTCACAGATGTTACTCTACCTTGGAAAATTTATAACTTGCCTTGAGGTAGTCCGTGTGGTTTGTTCAGGAATATTGTTTTCCTCTTTAAGCTCTTGTAAAATTAGCTTCAAACTATTAACACCGGTGTCCACTGATATGTCAATAGGTGAAACATTTAGTAATGGTTTACTATAGCAACCAGAAGAAACCATGAAATCTCTAAATTGTGCACTCTTAGTTGAAACCTCCTGGCTTTAGACTTTCAGTCCATCATTTTGGTGACATCATCACTCTTAACTTTCAATGTAAAGAAACTTGGCTGCAGCTCATAGTTTCACACCCCCATTGTTGTGGTCCCGGGTTATTCCCACGTTCAGTACGTTGGATTAACATGCATGTTCTCATTATTTGATAAGTACCCAATTATTGATGCAGCAAGTGTGAGCTAACTACATACTTTTTATTTAACAGTGATCAAGTTTCTGTTTCAAGTAATCATGCCTTTGAAAAAAAAAAACTGAAAAAGTTGTGTAAAGATTTAGTGATTTGGTTTTGAGTGGTTTACTGAGCATTTGCAAGAAATACCAGATCTCTATCATAGGTTTTAGACACAACCTCCTCACTTTAGACTTTCAGTTAAATATCAGTTTGGTGTCATCATCACACGTAACTTAAAACGTAAAGAAACCTGGCTGTAGCTCACAGTTTCACTACATTGTTGTGGTTACGGGTAGTTGCACGTGCAAGTATGTTGCATAGTTAACTTTCATGTTCCCAATACCTTGAAGTGCCGAGTCATCGCTACAGCATTAGTGAGCTGACTACACACTTTTTATTACACAGTGATCAAGTTTCTGTTTCAAGATGCTGTGATTTTGAAAAAGTAGCAAAAATCGTGTACATAGAGTTTGTTATTTGGGTTTTGCATAGCTGACGAAAGCGATACAGAAATTGTGGTGGAACCTGTAATTCTAATCCACTGAGTATTTCAAGTTCTTGATTTTTGAGGTTGAATGGTGGAACCTGTAGTTTTTATCCACTGAGTGTTTAAAGTTCTTGATTTGTGAAGTTTAATGGTGGAATCTGTAGTTTTAATCCACTGCATATTTAAAATTCTTGATGTGTAAATGTAAAGTTGAATGGTGGAACCTGTAGTTTTCATCCACTGAGTGTTAAAAGTTCTTGATTTGTGAGGTTGAAGGGTGGAACCTGTAGTTTTTATCCACTGAGTGTTTGAAGTTCTTGATTTGTGAGGTTGAATGGTGGAACCTGTAGTTTTTATCCACGGAGTGTTTAAAGTTCTTGATTTGTGAGGTTGAATGGTGGAACCTGTAGGTTTTATCCACTGAGTGTTTAAAGTTCTTGATTTGTGAGGTTGAAGGGTGGAACCTGTAGTTTTTATCCACTGAGTGTTTAAAGTTCTTGATTTGTGGGTTTTATCCACTTAGTGTTTAAAATTATTGATTTGTGAAGTTGAATGGTGGAACCTGTATTTTTAATCCACTGAGTGTTAAAGTTCTTGATTTGTGAGGTTGAATGGTGGAACCTGTAGTTTTATCCACTGAGTGTTTAAACTACATTCTAATCTTAAATTGTAACTGGTAAAAAGACATTCAAGCTACCTACTCAATGGGTATTTGTCCCTCATAGCATCAAGGATAGCATTATGTGTGTTTACTTTAATTGTAACAGGTAAAGACACTTGAACTGCCTGCTCGTTGGATATATTTGTTCCTCATAGCATCAAGGATAGCATTATGTGTGTTTACTTTAATTGTAACAGGTAAAGACAGTTGAACTGCCTGTTCATTGGATATATTTGTCCTTCATAGCATCAAGAATAGCATTAATGTGTGTTTACTTTAATTGTAACAGGTAAAGACAGTTGAACTGCCTGCTCATTGGATATATTTGTTCTTCATAGCATCAAGGATAGCATTATGTGTGTTTAATTTAATTGTAACAGGTAAAGACAGTTGAACTGCCTGCTCATTGGGTATTTGTTCCTCATAGCATCAATGATAGCATTATGTGTGTTTACTTTAATTGTAACAGGTAAAGACAGTTGAACTGCCTGCTCGTTGGATATATTTCTTCCTCATAGCATCAAGGATAGCATTATGTGTGTTTACTTTAATTGTAACAGGTAAAGACAGTTGAACTGCCTGCTCGTTGGATATATTTGTTCCTCATAGCATCAAGGATAGCATTATGTGTGTTTACTTTAATTGTAACAGGTAAACACAGTTGAACTGCCTGCTCATTGGATATATTTGTTCCTCATAGCATCAAGAATAGCATTATGTGTGTTTAATTTAATTGTAACAGGTAAAGACAGTTGAACTGCCTGCTCATTGGGTATTTGTCCCTCATAGCATCAATGATAGCATTATGTGTGTTTAATTTAATTGTAACAGGTTAAGACAGTTGAAGGCCTGTTCATTGGATATTAGTTCCTCATAGCATCAAGATTAGCATTATGTGTGTTTACTTGAATTGTTACAGGTAAAGACAGTTGAACTGCCTGCTCATTGGATATTTGTTCCTCATAGCATCAATGATAGCATAAATGTGTGTTTACTCTAATTGTAACAGGTAAAGACAGTTGAACTGCCTGCTCATTGGATATATTTGTTCCTCATAGCATCAAGGATAGCATTATGTGTGTTTACTTAAATTGTAACAGGTTAAGACAGTTGAACTGCCTGCTCATTGGATATTTGTGCCTTATAGCATCAAGGATAGCATTATGTTTGTTTACTCTAATTGTAACAGGCTAAGACAGTTGAACTGCCTGTTCATTGGATATATTTGTTCCTCATAGCATCAAGAATAGCATTAATGTGTGTTTACTTGAATTGTAACAGGTAAAGACAGTTGAACTGTCTGCTCGTTGGATATATTTGTTCCTCATAGCATCAAGGATAGCATTATGTGTGTTTACTTTAATGTTAACAGGTAAAGACAGTTGAACTGCCTGCTCATTGGGTATTTGTTCCTCATAGCATCAAGGATAGCATTATGTGTGTTTACTTTAATTGTAACAGGTAAAGACAGTTGAACTGCCTGTTCATTGGATATATTTGTTCCTCATAGCATCAAGAATAGCATTAATGTGTGTTTACTTTAATTGTAACAGGTAAAGACAGTTGAACTGCCTGCTCGTTGGATATATTTGTTCCTCATAGCATCAAGAATAGCATTATGTGTGTTTAATTTAATTGTAACAGGTTAAGACAGTTGAACTGCCTGTTCATTGGATATATTTGTTCCTCATAGCATCAAGTATAGCATTATGTGTGTTTACTTTAATTGAAACAGGTAAAGACAGTTGAACTGCCTGCTCGTTGGATATATTTCTTCCTCATAGCATCAAGGATAGCATTATGTGTGTTTACTCTAATTGTAACAGGTAAAGACAGTTGAACTGCCTGCTCGTTGGATATATTTGTTCCTCATAGCATCAAGGATAGCATTATGTGTGTTTACTTGAATTGTAACAGGTAAAGACAGTAGAACTGCCTGCTCGTTCGATTTATTTCTTCCTCATAGCATCAAGGATAGCATTATGTGTGTTTACTTTAATTGTAACAGGTAAAGACAGTTGAACTGCCTGCTCGTTGGATATATTTGTTCCTCATAGCATCAAGGATAGCATTATGTGTGTGTAACCCTCCTTTCCTTCGGTTAAGGTAATTAGGACAATGGGTCAGCAATATGTGTATCAAGTGGGCCTAGGCTTCAAGACAGGATAAAATTGTCTCCATGTCCGAATGGTTCAATGCTGATATTCAAGACAACTGCTGAGTCAGTTCTACACAGGTTTACAATGAAAGACACAGAACACAAAGAAATGTACCATGAACTACTTATATTTTCAATTCTCCAATTGTGGGAAATGGGGATGTTATAAGGCTATCAATGGCACAAAACAATAAAAAGTATCTACATTACAAATATGTCAACTTGACCACACTCTTAAACATTAATTCTTGCAGTTACATAATTCATACTGGTTACTGTGGTACTGAACACTATACATCAAGATACAGCACAGGTTGTATAGACAGTATTAACAATAATAAGGTTACAGTGTGCACTGTACTATACACTGAACATTTAGAACTTAGAACAACTTAAACTTATTGTCTATGGCCCTGACAAAGGTTACAATAAAGGAATACTTAAACTTATCTGATTTTACACTGGTGCTGTCGCTAACTGCTCGCTTTCTTGCTTCAACGCGGAAAGTTCACTTTCGCGAATTAAGGTTCCGGTGTACATCAGTGTGCTCTCTAATAAACTCCATAATAAACTGCAGTCCAGCGATTTACAAAATGGTATGACAAATTAATAAAATAGTTTAGAGTGACGTCTACAGCTCGGTGGTAGCATCCGGTTCCTTAGGTAATTACAAAGTACAGGTAGGCTCCAAGAACAACAATTAAGTAAAATACAAAACGTCCATGGTTACCATCTCGGCAAGATCCAGAACAGTGGCCAAAAAGATACTATTATGACATTCTCATCATAATTTAAGAATATAACTCTACATGATGGACATCTTCAAAACTCCCTATCTATACAACACTTTTCCCTGGGTGTATTAACAAAAATATTATAAGTACAAGAGATTAAGCAAGAGAAGTCTTGCTCTCTCTAGATGAAGAATCAAACTCTAACTAAAACATGATACAATGTTACCAGAACTAAGTGACAACAACTCTAGGTCACATGGCTTCCCCACATCCTATTGGTTACTTCTAGCAAAGATGCACTTGACCAACTAATATGATGACCAATCAGTAATTACATGATGGATTAGTCCTCATAAATATTCATGTCACCATTTGCCTTCCCTTCCCCAGCTCTGGGCTATTTTGTAACCCTTTCCTACCATACACTGTCACTCTAAATACCATTGTTCCAGGTATAAACCACAAGCGCTATTGTCTAGCAGGCTCAGTTTATCTCAGGAGAGATAAGTAGCAAGGATACATACAAAAGGCTTTGTGAAAGTAAAATAACCATCACTAATCTGCTATATACTCGGCAGAGGCAGGAAGTATCTGTTTACTCTTTTTAATTAAAACTATCTACACTATTGACAGAAATTGCTTCTACTAGCAAGTGAAAACAACAAACCCACTATGTCATCCATGACACCAGGGTTACACCTTCCTCTTCTGAACATAATATCGTCCCGATGTTGACATGAAAATATCCTCAATACGGATTTACAGCATAACAAATAATAAAATTAATACATGCATAAAAGAAATACAGTAAACAAAACATACGTAGGAATTAAACTCAACTCAGCACTTGAATGGACTCAAATGCACAACAGAAACTTAGATGCTTTGTAATGTTACATACACTTCGGAAATGGAATTATCCATTTTGCATCACATTTAATATTAACTTGACATAAGGATCATCAGGTGACATATGTGCCAACTTCTCTTTCAACATTAATATATAATCTACTTTATGTTGTCAAGGTAGTTTATCCTCACGAACAGTAGTAGCCTGATGAGAATATGCCCATCTATCAATCTCTTTGGTTTTCCTACTAGACCTTCTAACATATTTACAAGTTTCATCATCATACAGTTTGGCATCATCAGTATCAGACTCTATCAGTTCATCATCAGCTTTGTTGTAAGTAGATATGACAACAGCCTCCTGTGGAGCTAGGCTCACATCAGGTACATAACTAACATGTAACCTCAAGAGGTTCACTTTCAACTCTCTCATCTGCAACTATCTGCTTACTTTGCTCCAGTGAGCTGCTTAAAGAGCCCTCCTCTTCTGACTGAGACAAAGGCAGCTCTTCATCCCTAATACCCAGGACACTAACTATCTCAGAGGGGGAGTTAAGGTACTCCTCCACGAATGGTAGCTTTTCCTGGTGAGGAATACATACTGGGGCTTCTGGACTCAAGTTAATAGATGGATAAGTCTTAGTCTGATTCTCATGTGTTGGTTCATACCCTATAGCCCACAGAGGAGTTTCTTCTTCCTCAATACTGCGAGGCACTTCCTCTATCAGATCTGAGGATCTAGAAACCACCTTTCTGTGAGTGCCCTCCCTAGTACGGGGAGCAGGTTGGGGTGTTAACCTAGGTCTGGGAAGGGACTGTAAAGGGAGCAGAAGATTCCTGTGAAGGGTTCTTTCAGTACGAGGGGAATTTCCCTCAGGCCTTACAACATAGACTGGCATGTCTTCCCCTAGCCTTCGTACAATTCTATACACTTCTTTCTCCCATCTATCTGCAAGCTTATGTTTCCCTTGAAATGCTACTTTCTTCACGAGGACTCTATCCCCTGAACGTAACTGCATTTCACGTAACTGCTTGTTATAACGCCTAGCATTACTATTTCCCTCGCCCTGTGCTTTCTCTGAAGCAAGCTTGTAGGCATGTTCTAACTTTTCCTTAAGGGAATTAGCATAATCTTTACAAGTTCTAACTTCACTAGAAGTCGTCTCTACCCCTAAGTAGAGATCAACGGGTAACCGTGGATGCCTCCCAAACATAAGGTAATAAGGTGAAAAGCCTGTTGCATCGTTTTGTGAACAGTTATAAGCATGTACAAGCGGCGCCACATAGGATTTCCAATCAGCCTTCTTCTCCTCAGGGAGAGTTCCTAACATTGACAACAGTGTACGATTGAAACGCTCACACTGCCCATTTCCCTGGGGGTGATATGGTGTTGTCCTGGATTGACAATTCCAGCCATTTGACAAAGGTGTTTTATAACTGAGGATTCAAAATTCCTACCTTGATCGGAATGCAATCTTGCTGGGAAACCATAGTGGACTATGAAATTTTCAAATAGAATTTTGGCTGTGGTTTGGGCTGTTTGGTTCCTAGTTGGGAACGCTTGTGCATATCTTGTGAAGTGGTCGGTCAATACAAGAACACTTGAATAACCTCCCTTAGACTCTTCCAAAGATAAATAATCCATACAAATTAGTTCCATTGGCTCAGTGGTGCTAATGTTTACAAGAGGTGCTTTGTGATATGGAGGCTGAGTGGCTTTTCTACGTAGGCACCTGTCACAATTCTTAACATAATTTTCAATATCTTTTGCCATACCTGGCCAGTAAAACCGTTCCCGGGCAAACTGAAGAGTACGTTCTAATCCCAGATGACCCATGTCATCATGTAACAAATGTAACGCTTTCTCATGGTAGGTGGAGGGTGAGACCAACTGGTAGGATACAGGATCGATTCCCTTCTTCCTGTATAAAACACCACCTTGGATACTAAGACGTTTCCAATCCCTAAGGAGAAGTAGAGTTTCATTAATCTCTTCCCTACGTTCTGCCTTATTGGGACTTCTCCCAATCGTCAAGTATGTAATACCCGAGCAATCACTGGGTTTAACCTCTGATGCCCCTGCCATTCCTTAGGTGTAACACCTGGGAAGGAGGAGTCATCAACACTATCTAATAATTCATCGGGTACTGCCCCTTGTCCCATAGCTACAGCTTCTACAACAGGCCAATGTATTGACTGTGTGTGAATGTAATCAAGATCCACTCTATGAACACTACATAGTGCCTGTATAGCCTCAGGTGCCACTTCTGTAATACTGTTGTCGACATTTCTTTGTTCATCAATAAACATCCTAGAAAGTCCATCAGCATCACCATTCTTAACTCCTGCCCTATAGTTTATCTTGAAGTTATATGCACCAAGTGCTTCTAACCATCTATGACCAGTTGCATCTAATTTGGCTGTACTAAGCACATAAGTAAGGGGATTGTTATCGGTCAGTACAGTAAACTCCCTGCCGTACAAGTAATCCTTACATTTTTCTGTTACTGCCCACTTTAGGGCAAGAAATTCTAACTTATGAGCAGGGTAATTTCGCTCTCCTTTTCTCAAGCAACGGCTGCCATAGGCAATAACCCTTTTCTTTCCCTCCTGGATTTGGTACAAAGCTGCCCCAGCCCACCTAAGCTTGCATCGGTATGCAGTTCAAATGGGATTTCATAATCCGCATATCCTAAAATTGGGGGTCTTGTTAATTTCTCTACTAGTTTCTCAAATGCTTGTTGGTGTTCCACACCCCATTGCCATTTTGGTTCTTTTGCAGTGTGCATACGCTTTCCTTTCTGTTGTTTTGGTCTGTTACCAGTAAGCCCATGGAGTGGTGCTGCAATATTGGCGTACCCCTCTACAAACCTACGATAATACCCAGTGAAACCTAAGAATGACCTCAATTGTTTGACATTTTGTGGCACAGGCCACGATTTAACTGCCTGGATTTTTTCAGGATCAGTCTCTACTCCATGTTCGGAAACTACATGCCCCAAATAAGTGACACTATTTTGAAGGAGGTTGCACTTCGATGGCTTAAGTTGCAGGCCAAATTCAGTCAAGCGTTTCAAAACAGCTGATAACCGTTCTAGATGTTCTTCAAATGTCTCTGAGAAAATGATAACATCATCCAGATAAACAAGACATTTCTTATAGTTCATGTCACCCACACAATGCTCCATGAGCCTTTGGAATGTTGCAGGTGCATTTGTCAAACCGAAAGGCATACGATTGCATTCGTAAAACCCCATTGGTGTTGTGAAAGCAGTTTTTGGTATATCTTTCTCTGCCACCTCAATCTGCCAGTAACCTGATTGAAGATCTAATGAACTGAACCACTTAGCCCCCTTCAAAGCATCTAATGATTCTTCAATACGTGGCAAGGAATATGAATTTTTAACTCTGTCTTGGTTCAGTTTCCTATAATCAATGCAGAGCCTAATTGAGCCATCCTTTTTCTTGACAACAACTATAGGTGAGGCATAGGGGCTATGTGATTCTCTGATCGCCCCAGATTCTAACATATCATGTAAACATTTCCTTACTTCATCATACTGGTTTGGAGGTATGCGCCTATATTGATCTTTGAAGGGTTTATCGTCCTTTAATGGAATTTCATGCTTTACTACATTGGTATGTTCCAACTCATTTTTGTGAAGGGCAAATGCCTGAATATGACTCTGTAGTAAATCTCTCAACTCTTTTATCTGGGTTGGAGTGGCTGGAGATTTGTCTATATTTAGTTTCTCCCAAATTTCATTGTACCTATCATTTATTGGTGAATCCCCACTATTGTTAATTACACTCCCAATGGTGTGCATGGAGTAAACTGACGGCCTAGCCACATGGAGATCCGCAATTATACTCTTTGGTTCTAATGTAATGGGTACATCGGACGAATTATGAATCGAAATTGGGATCTTTGACCTTGCCCTTTGTTCAAGATGCATAAAGGCTGAATTAACATTTAAGCCTGTGGGAAGCGGGTGATTAGGTCCCTCAATAATTACATGATAGGCCCCCTTTTCTCTTACTCTTACTTCACCTCTAACAACCACAGACTCGTTAGGTAATATTGTGACAGGATGCTTGATTTTAGCCCTTACTACTCCAAGTATTTCATTTCTTTTTGCAATCCTGTCCTTGTCACAAAGGCTTGTAAATGCTAAGCGCCAAGCAGTAGACAAATTGGCACGTTGCATACAATGTACTCCATACTAAACTTTACAATTCTCCCTACATTCAGTTATTAAGTTAGTTCCTACAGTGATAGGCACTTTACTATTGTATGTGGTATCTGGTACAAGTAGCGCTACTACGTCATACACTTTCTTTCCGAGGGCTGGAAAACGTATTTGAATTTCCAAATAACCTAAATAAGGCACTTTCTGACCCCCTGCCCCTTCAATGTGCAGAATATCATCAAGTGAGTATATCGGAACATTCTTCAAATAAGTCTCATGAAAATACTGGGAGACTGTCGTAATTTGTGAGCCTGTGTCGACTAAACAGGGACACAGATTATCATTTACTAGGACTTCATCCTCATTAGGGGTACCAAGAATCCTATCGAAAATGTTTTGACCTTTGGAATCGTCAAATTCTCTGGTTGACTTTTGAACGTGGCACCCTAATGTTGGTCTACCTTTAGGGTGCCGTGCTCGTTTAAAGAAGCCCTTTTTGTTTGTTTACGAAGCCATTCTTCAGTGGGCTGATTCCTACACCCTTTCACAATATGGCCTTCTTGCCCACACCGATAGCATACAAACTGTCCCCTTGGACTAGCTTGTCCTCCCATTTGCCTAACTGGGTTTCTTTTAGCAGGGTGCACCTCTTCCCTTTGTTCTAGTTTGTCCAACCGTTTCATGAGGCGGTTCATGACATTCGACGAATCATTTGCTTCTGAGCACTTGGGTTGTTTTTCTGTATTTTCTTGCACAGATTGGGATTGAGAACGCTTTGGGGCCTGCTTAAACCTGGATTCATGGAATTTCTTAGATTCCACAATTTCTTGTTCCGCCCCCCGTATTATACACATAACTTCTCCAAAGTCTTGAGCTTGTTCTACCTTATGTCGAGTGACATTCTTAAGGTGCTCATCATTTAAACCTTGCCAGTAAGTCATTCTAAGGGTGCTGTCCTGGGCCTCTTTGGTGATACCACCCCTATCACAAGCTCTTAGCATGAGCAATTGCAGTCGACGGCCAAAGTCAGAGGCACTTTCATTATTTTCCTGCCTACTAAGGTAAACCTGTTGAAGCAGGACCGCACCACTTTCCACAGTTCCATACAATTTTTCTAATTTCGAGATAATTTCGTCAATTGTGGCATCAGGTCCTAAAAATCTAACCACCTCCCCAGGCTGTCCTCTAACTGATCTCTTTACAATGGGAGTAATAAGTGACGGTGAGTACAACCCCCCTTTGCTAATGCCAAGGACATCATACTTCCAAGTTTCAAAGGAAACCTCACCAGGCCTAGGCTTTGTTTCTCCACTAAAAATGGAAATCCTGGGAGGTTGAAAATTAGTTTGGGGGTGGAGGGCCTTAACATTATAACCCACAGTTGAGTCTGAAGAATCACTTACATGAAAACCAGCTTGTTTTAACTTGGCAATCATTCCCTCTACATCTGTACTACCAGCCTGAGCAGTACTAGTTTCAGGTAAGTTATCTGAAACCAGAGGTAATTTGACAGGTGCAATTTTAACACTGACCACCTTCCCTGCAATCTCCATGTCATGATACATTGCAACTGCTACCTCGGACTCAGAACTATCAACAAATTCACACATGGCTGATCCAGTTTTCTTATTAGTTAATGGGTCAATGCCAAATTTCAAAGTTTGTACTGTGCCAGCCTTGCTTAATAAGTCCCTAAGTATGGCCTCTTCCAAATCTGAGTCCAGCCCTTCAATCACAACTCCATGATGAGCCATGATGACAATAGAGATTATTAAATACTACAAAATCAAGTCAAGTAGCCAAATACACTATAACTATAAAGAAAAGTATCAAACACTGAAAATCTGTGACGAATATGACTCAGCAACGTGAACAACAAAACTACCAGAAAACAAATATCAGCAAATGAATGATTTTGGCCTAGTCAAACCCCAAAGTTGGGCGCCAGTTGTAACCCTCCTTTCCTTCGGTTAAGGTAATTAGGACAATGGGTCAGCAATATGTGTATCAAGTGGGCCTAGGCCTCAAGACAGGATAAAATTGTCTCCATGTCCGAATGGTTCAATGCTGATATTCAAAACATCTGCTGAGTCAGTTCTACACAGGTTTACAATGAAAGACACAAAACACAACGAAATGTACCATGAACTAC
>JAIPMN010142290.1:0-13822 GCA_020650975.1 Apostichopus californicus
ATGTTATGTCAGAGTGATCATTAGCTAAACATTTCATTACATACCTCAGAGCTTGTGGGGGTCTCAATGGGAACAGAAGTAAAATAAGACGTGATAAATCAGAAGAATCTAAGCTGAAATCCCAATGAAATACAAATATGGTGAAGCTATGGAACAGAGCTACAGTACAAAGGCTTGAGAAATAGTATGTTTGTAATTAGGTTGGCCCTTCAGCGGAGAAATAGTATGCTTGTAATTAGGTTGGCCCTTCAGCGGAGCCAACGCAGATGTTAAGAAAACGTTGAATTACTGATGATGAATGCTGAAATGGGTTCAACCGATCCATGTTGTCTTATGTCATCATTAAATACAGACCTAAAACAGGTAACCGAAATTAGACATACATAAAACAACCCCATAAATAATTTGTCGTCAAAGTACACATTGGGCAAAAACATTCAGTTGATTATATCAAGTAAATTACGTATCAATTAAGGGACCTTGTATATTATACAGTAAATCTTAAGTAAATATTACTCTAAAGCCATGTTCACATTTGAGAATGCAAGGAGGATCGAAAAACTCACAACTTTATAATCAGAAAGTTTGTGTCCTCGGAATCAGGCCCTGCAACGTGATCTCCCTTGCTGAGAGGTTCCTGACCCAGCAAGGTTCAACAAGATTGAATGCTGAGGGGGGAGGGGGTGGGGGGATCATGCGACCCAAGTTTCCCGTAAACACTTGCCCTCCTCATTTCAGCATTAATTTGCAGAACGGTTAAAGGGGGGCGCACTGCAGTGCTATAATTTAATAGCTCTATTTCATATGTCAACTTGTAATCATCTTGACCACTTGATGCTTTTGTATTGCTTATTTGCTCGACGTTGATCCACCGTAAGTTTTCATCTATGGACTCGTCTGGGGTCAGCTCCCATAGAGAAGACAAGATCCCTTCTGAAACGTGACCAAATGAATGCTAAAGATCTGCTGGTATCTAACAATTATATTTTGATTCTAAACATATTCCATCCAGACACACACTCCATGTTAATGCAATCCCATTCAAAAAAGTAAAATTACTTACAAATTTATTAGAAAACATAATTATTCCAATTTGCTTACTCTGTCTTCATTACTTGAAAAGCAAACTTGAGTAGCCAACCGAATGGAACACATTTTTATTGGATGTTACATATCCCATAGACCCATATAGAGTCCAAAATTTACAGAAAATGAACCCAAAAAGCTACTTTAATGAACCAGATCTGATGAACTGTTCAATTCCTGTCTGTTGTCTGCAAACCAATTATTCAACTCCTTCTCCAATATGCAGACACCCCAGTACTTACAGTCCTGATAAGACATGGTAATGTTATATGTCTGGCCTCTGGGACTCTCCATGTCCACAAAATTTACTCTACATCCATGATTTTAAGTAATCTGGTAGTAGTCTCAGCCTATTATACCCACAATCAGTAAAAAAGTCTCAACAGTTAGCAAAGAATGTGACAAATTCTGTTTCATAGATGTGTTGTTTCTGGTAAATTGCACTCGTAATGTCATTACCATTGACTCAGTTCTGATTAAGTGCACATCACTGCAACTCACTATGACTCACGATATTTCAACGAAACGTACCGAGAAGACGATCAATTTTGCGACGTCGTCTGTGGAATAAACTCAGCTCTGATACGAAAAGGAAAAATAACACTCGGCAGGTTTTTTAGGACTTTCCCAAGGTTTGAAAGTATTTGTTTACAATAACCAGCATTAGAGGAAAAGGGAATCTGGTCCCCTTGATCAAGCAAAGACAGATATGTCTTTCAAAATAGTGGCATTTTTTTTGGGGGGGGGACTTTTTATGTCTATATTCATGGCCACTTATCAACTGAAGGCATCCACATATCTCTGGCGTATATCTCGGGTATTACAAGGACACTCTTCTGGTAACGATGGTGAAGAATTGAGAATGTCCTTAGCTTTTGTAATAACTATCTAATAAAGGCCTATTTGAGGAGACATCATGAATTTATTAAAGTGAAGAGATGTTCATGCAGTCCAAGAATGATTCAGAAAATGAAATATTCAGTAGTTGATGGTTTGTGATGTGATTTGTTAGATTTATTGATGTTTGAACAAGAGAATGATATTAGAAATTGGTTTGTCTTTTTCAAGGACTATTATCCTGACATTGTGCACACTTTGCAAGGTGTACTGTATTGACATACGTCTGTATAGACGAGCAGCATTTAAGATAATTACTATTGAAAGGATGATATGTAGTGCAGTAAAAAAATACTATGCAAACATTGTCCTTCAGTGTAAATAAATTAAAATGCAAATCAACCTTGTTATCACTAACATGCATTATACTCTTTACTTTAAAGCAGTTTATAAATTGGAGACTTTTAATGGAGGCTCTCTACTTCGAAACAGTTTCTAAATAAATAAAGTTGTTTATGCACATTCACGTCTTTAACCAAGAAGTCAGTTGCAGGCTGGGGGTGGAAAAGTCGCCAAAATTGTTTGTAATAAGCTCTCAAATTGTATTGCTTCGTTACATTGATATGTAAGTTTGTAACCAGGCTAATAAACTACAAATATAGAAAGAAAGGATGTGGGCTGAAGAAGTTGCCTATGTTTCCTATGTACTTGGGTTTTGTGTAATACTAGAAGTTACTGCATTTGTACACTACAGTTGTTTTATAAAAATAAAATTGTTCACTTTATTTGTAATATGTTAGTAATTTTGCAGGAGTACGAATGACAAATTTGGAAGGGAAGGTGTTAGCAGTGGCGGAGCGTCTATACAGTCAGGGGGGGGGGCGGATGCCCCCCCTGATGGACTCAAATGGACTGCTGGCGCCCTTTTCAGCTTTTTACCACTTTTTACTTATTTGCGATTATTGACTTTTTTATTGCGCTCTCATCTACATATTGACATTTGTCACATTTTTTTGGCGATGACACCTATTTATTCTTCGTTTATCTGCAAATTAGCAAGGCCCGGAAAGGGTCATTTCCGGCGATCTAGGGAGTATCTTTACTCGAAAATTCTGGTACGCTCCGCACCAACCCCTGGTGGCGCTCCGCTTAGATAGTGTCGGAAGCACCCCTACAGACCATTCTCTCCCCCCTTGACCAATACCTCTAGCTCTGCCACTGGGTGTAAGGGCTGAAAAAGTTTGGCATGTTCCCTACAGATTTGGTTAGTACTGTAGTTGTTAAAGGTATTCATATATGCCCCAAATTATAGCATGATATAATTGCTAGAAGTTTTCAAAAAGTACTTAACATTTTAAAAGATAATAACAGATTCCTTACTAAAACACAACAGCAATTTCAATTTTTTGGTCCGTTCATTTGTCCGTTCATCAGTTCAAGGATCTATTCCAAATTAGATGAGTTCAAACTGACTTAAAAGCAGTGAAAATGTTGAACCGAATTAGACTCTAAAAGATTAATTAAAATGTGACTTCAAATGTAACAAAGTTACTGTATGTTTTACCAACATGATTTATGTTCAATTTCAACTTTGCTTTAGGGCAGACTAATATGAGAAAAAAATAAAAATAAAATGAAAAAAATTTTGGAACCTCATTTCAAATATTGTCAGTGATGGATTCTTTGGCTTACCTCAAACCTAATAAGATTATGATATGATGATGATGATATTATCTCAGACTCACAGCAGATGTTACTTTCTTTAAAAAAAAACAACAGATGTGACTGAGAAAGTGACAGAATTAGACAGCAAAATGGATAGAAATAATTATTCAGGAGCAGTCAAGGGTGATAAGTAATAAAACTCATTAAGTTGTTGTAATGCATAAATATACACATGTATGCACTTATGGAAATGCAAACTTAATAATAATAATAATAATAATAATAATAAGTGTATTTGTGTGCAAGCTGATGGTTACTGTATTAGTCACTGTTTTACTTGCAGATATTGTGTTACCATGACATTATGGTATTCTGTATTTAAATTTATTTAAATTAGAGATTTACTTCGCTCCTCTCTTACCTGTCTCCCACTCCACAATTGCACTTTCCTATCTACCTAACTACACATGGAAATATTTTAGCACTGCGCCCTTGCTCCCTGGGCCACGCCCACTGATTCCTCCTTCTGTATTTACCACCAGGAAGATTCTACACATGTTTTACCGCAAAATTATTAGTCACTGTTTACTTGCAGATATTGTGTTACCATGACGCTATGGTATTCTGTATTTAAATATATTTTAATTAGAGTTTTGTCGTATTTTAATGACTTGAGCAATATTGACTACGACATTTGAAACATCCTTGTTTGTTGATTTTACAGTTCTGTTGATTGATTTTACAGTTTTTTGTTTGATTCAACAGTGTTTTTTTTTTTATGTATTGTAATGTACAGTAATGTAAATGTATCTTGAAAGGCGCAATACATGTAAAACCATATCAACGTGTCTCACAACATAAAAATAGTAAATTACAAACAATAAAACCATCAAATTTCTAGTAAAAAGTTGGCAAAATAAACTCTATGATAAAAGATTAAGAATGCTTTAAATATGATAATAATATTCTATAAAACAATCCTGATTAAACTTATGAATCCTGATTTAATAATATTTATGAACTTGTTAACTTGATAATGTTTACATTTCTTTCTCTTTCTTCCTTTTCTCTCTCTTAGAATGTCGATTTGTTGCATCATACAAGAAAGGTCCTCAAAAGGATAGAGTTTTACTCAGCAGTCCAAGATTGCCCAGGAGAGGTTCACCGGCCAGTCGACCGATTCAAAATGGTAAATGTTGCAACTAATTTTAATGTTAACATAAACATCTTTTGGTGGTATATATTGCACACTGATTTGATAAACTGGAAAATAATCAATTTTTTACAAAGGGAAAACAACAGGAATAATATAGTTCCATAATATTTGTTCCATTATATTGGCATTTCTTAAATATCTGTTTCCTTTCTACAAATGCAATTTTCTTATATAGATCTCTGCATTGTCTCATTAATTTCAAACTTTCAGGAAATGTCTACAGGTGGGCATTATTTCTCACATAATGTTTTTTCTCTTCAGTATTGAGTCCACCAACAACAGCAAAAGGTTGATAGAGAAAGAAAATTTCTTCTCTATTACTGCATTTCTGCAGTAGACTACAACTGATAAATAATCCTATATACCCAACTTTCTGAAAGAATCGTCCAAATATCATCTCTTAGAATATGAAATATGAGATGAGCCACAATCCACATATTGTTTTGAGTTGAAATTGACTTTTTACAAATAAAATACTGAAGTCAGTTCTTGTAGTAACTTTTTTGTCAAGCAAAGGACACATTTCAGTCTTGTTAGTAGCAGGTCTTTCAAACCAATTATTCTTTCAATCTCTTTACCCTCAAGGAAACTACTATACGTAGGTCGTGTTCCAAGTTTTATCACTCACAATAGGTCAAGTATTAATCAACAACCATCCCCCGTTGATGTCTTTAGTAGATAAAAGACAAGTGCATGTGTCTTCAGTTGTGAGCGATAATAAATCTTACTGTATGTTGGTTGCACACTTTACATACTGTACAGGCTATTGGCCTGACCAATAATCCAATCATTTAGTGAATGCAATGGCGTTGTGGTGCAGTATTAAACCTCACGATGGCTCTCATTATAATTTTAAATTAAGTGTCGCTGATTCTCCATTTATTATGTTCTTTGAGCTTGAAATTGAGATTGGATATGTTATCTGATGAGTTGAGCTGTTTGGAAACGTGCTTGCTGAAAATTGATGGTTTTTATTTTTACGGAGTATAAGAAATGACTGTATCAGAATTAAAGGAATAGGTTAAGTTTTCAGTCTGAAGCCTATTTGTATAGTTTGTTATTGATGGAATCAAGATTAATTGTTTAAAGCAACTGTTGGAAAAGAGGAAAGAACTGTTTGGCTGGAACATGATTGAAGCAGTGACATCAGGGTTACAAGTCCTGCCCTCTGCGAACTGTGCTATCAAGCGGTTGGTGGCAATCCCTTCAGTAAGTGGCTATAGGGATCACCACCAGCTGTTAAAAGGGCTGAATAGCTCTGCTGGTAGAGCTCAGTGCTCGTAACCATTAGGTCCCTAACTGTTTGAATCCTGCCAATCCAGCCAAACATTTCATTGCTCTGTGCGAGCCCTGGTTGGATAAGTAAGGTGTTCCCATCTGAAATGGTGAAATAAATCTAAAAAGGCAAAAGAACTAGATCTAAAAATTTTATATCCCCCATATGTGAAGTTTAAGCTACTGTAGATTCTTCACTTGCATATGTGGTTGCTTAGTGTCATAAAATATGATCAATCCAGGCTTATTATCATACAGTACATGTATTTGTCCTTCATACACGTATTTTTTATTCCAGGCTCTGCCAGTTCATCTCATCAAAGTAGACCCAATTCAGCTAGCAATGGGAGGCCTAATGGATCTGTTAGAACAAAGGTTAGTGTTTGCTTTAAGGTCTCGACTAATATTTCAATTTAAATATTAAGTTTGAAAAATCACTAGGTTTCGTCATCTCTATTGCTATATGTTGGAAGGCTTTAGCTAGCGACCATTGGATAGCTGCAATGGAGGTCCAAATAAAGTTGTCTACAAACATAACTAAATAAATAAATATGAAACCATGATAAAATTTAGGAAGTAGGAAGGAAGATGTACGAACGTTATGTAGAGCCTGTTGTACACTCTTCCCATCACTTGTACCTGCTGTGGCAACATTTTGGAAAGGTACATGAAGTAACCAATACAGTTTGAGGAAAGTGATCAAAGAAACAAAACAGATGACACCTTTTTCCATATAAGCACCCTTTATCATAGAATAAATTTGCCGATGAGAATGGTGCATGGCCCCCCACCAGGCCATGAATAGGACTTCACATCCTATCTTTGGGTAAAGTCTTGCTAGGTTCAGGTTTAGATTGCAATTGTGTTATTGTCCCATTGATGGGCCTGGGTTGTGCTTCTCAAACTGGCTGCATCCAATTGTAGTGTGATATTTGAGCCTAGGAATTTCCTTACGTAAATTGCTTTAAACTTTTAATCCCTTTTGGTTGAACACGAAGGGACCATTGAGACTCTAACCATCACAACACAGCTCCATCTTGCTTTCCGATTATGTAAAACTCATTCTCTGATTTGTTGTTGGGTAAGAGGACAAAGAACTGAGCAGAAACTAATTGAAGGTA
This sequence comes from Apostichopus californicus, assembly GCA_020650975.1. Lineage (NCBI taxonomy): Eukaryota > Metazoa > Echinodermata > Holothuroidea > Aspidochirotida > Stichopodidae > Apostichopus > Apostichopus californicus. The sequence continues at coordinate 7,201 of JAIPMN010142290.1, forward strand.
GCAATCAGACTGTTCTCATTGAAGGTAGCAATCAGACTCTTCTCATTGAAGTTTAGTTTATAGCTTTCCTATGCTACTGTCTAAATTTGACTGCATTTTACTTGTCTTTATCTCCACTGCCACTTCTAAATGAAACCAAACAGACCTAACACTTCATTCAGACGAATATAAGTATCCTTTTTCCATTTAAGAAAAATCCTTAATATTAACTAGTCTGGGAATAGCTCTGATCAAAATGCTTAATTCGTTCTTGCTTTCATTGTCCTTAAAGGGCGAGAGTGATTCATATCCTAAGGGAGAGAAAACCTTTGGAATTGTTTGACACAGAAAGTGAGGTTATCACTCTGCGTCCCAGAGTCTCTCATTAACGGACTCTATAATCCAATTTATTAGTGTTCGTCTATTTGTCCTTCAATCATCCATCAGATGCAGAGACCCGTTGGAGTCGATGCTCTGGTCAATAAAATAGTTCATGGAATAATTACTGACCACGAAGGCTAAGACGGGAATAATTTATGCAGTAGTGCATTTCAAAAATAGTGTGTGAGAAATAGTCACATTGCAATAGAAGTCTAAAGATGTAAACAGACACAATTCAGAGTCTTCAATACTGCTACACAAAATTTGAACAACAAATTAGTCCCTTTTGATATCACACCAGACTCCAGCATTACAGACTTGTTATATTTGGATAAGCTTGTCTTCTAACAGAGGGTCTATATTCAAGTATGATATTCATATTGTTGTTCCACAGAGATGCTATATTATGTTAGTTTTCTATATTTTCCATAGTGAAGTTTGAAAACAGAAAAAGGTATCTGTGTTTAAATTGGTTCTTTGTAAAGCCCAAAAGATCATCACCTTCTTTGTGGGAATTCACACCCTGTTACCATGCCGATTTTTGATAATAAATGTCTGTTTTTCTTTGTGTTTGTCCATACAATATTAAGCTTTCACTTCTATGCTGCTGTATTCTCCCTTCAACAGTAAACTTGAAATCTAACATGCTCGGTGGTCAATCTGTTTTCTTAGTACTAAAACGTCAGGACCCTATTCAATAAACAACATAAGAGTATATTATAAACACTGAATCATACTGACCACAGTTGCTTGTTTTCTGTGGAAATATTAACACATTGATTGGTGGTAGTAATAATTTTTGCATTGTGGAGTATAAATAATGCAAGTGTTGGAAAATAATATTTCTTTTCTTTCTTTTCTTTTCTTTTCCTATTGTGCAGAGCAAGGATTCCATAAGGTCTGGTTCTGGTTTCAAGGGAGGAGAAATGTGTAAGTAAAAAATAGCCAGAGCATGAGATATGAGCTTGGCTAGAATGTTCTTGCCTAGACCTGCCAAATGCGACCCATATAAAAGATGACAAACATATCTTAAGTGATGAAGATCAAGTGCTTCAATAGATGGACATGTTGCTATACTGTAATTGTTTGCTTTGAATTATAAAATGAACCCATTTGGAAGCAAACAGAGTCACTTTCATTTTGTTTTTTCTCCTCTTTATTTTTTTAAAGCTGCCGTACCTATAGACATAGCCCAAGCAGATGATAACCCAGAGCCACCAATTGATTTGCAAGAAAAGTATGAAATCAAGCAACTCATCGGCAATGGTAATTTTGCCGTAGTCAGACAGTGCACTAACAGGTTAGTAGCTATTAATTACTCCTACCTGTTATAATGTTGCTTGAGCTTACTAAATAAATATCCTGGTCTGTACAAACAGCTTTGAGAGGGTAGAAAAGCTGGCAACAAGGTTTAATGATTAAAATAATAAAAGTGTATTGAATGTGCCATTCTAGAGTTTTGGTAATGTAAATATCTGAAATTTTGCTTCAAAGAAGTTCAAGCTACCTTCAATGGGTTTTTTCTAGCTTTGTCATTATTCAGATTATAGAACACAAGTTTTATCGTCGATAATACAATTTTTGTGACTTGGAATCGTAGACAATGACAGGTAGCAGGTATTCTTCCAATTGATTAACAAAGGATAAACAATTGATTGGGTATGGCCTTGGTTGAAAGTGCACTTGTGAGGTAATGTGATTGTCCACTAGTCTGCCAAGAAGTGATCGATAAAAAGTACATATTGTCTCAGGTAAGCATTGGATATCAATAAGGTGAGTGAACACATTACTTTTATTCCTGAGAGCTTCAGCAGCATTCCCACACATTAAGAATGGAGCAAAATTGAAAACAGTGACCAACATCATCTGGCTCCTGTTAGGTTTAAATAAGGAATCTAAAAGATTTGTGGGACAGACTCTCTTACAAGCTGTTTAATCTTCCAAATTGTAATTAGCTCCATTTTCCATGGATCATTTTACAAATACATACGTATACATACAATATATGGATTATGTACCGAACAAGACACTTGTCCATACATTCTGGATTCCTGCGAGTGTTTCATTCATTGTCAATATTACACTCATCAGATTTACTCCCCAACCTTGCTTACCTGTCTCCCCACAACCTTAGCACTCTCATTCTACCGTGTCTAGAATTAACTGGTAACCATTTACCAGTGTGCACCATCTATGATCGGACCCCTCCATTCAATGCCCTTCCTTCTCATTCTACCACCAAAAGTGTCTACATCGTTCATTTTTTGCGTGGATTTATATTCTACTCAATTCGGTTTCCTAGGATCCTTGTTTAATATTAACTGGAAGTAGGAATACTATTACTCTTCATGCGCAGGTTGTGGGGAGACAGGTAAGCTCGTCACTTGAAAATATCCAAACCAGTAAGTTTTGGAATAACAGTAATCTCTCTTACCTATATTCTTTAGAAATACTGGTGAAGAGTTTGCTCTGAAAATAATCAACAAGGCCAAGTGCAAAGGAAAGGTAAGATCATTTTTGTTCATCACCTTCACTAATTCTACATATTATACCACTTTGTATGTTTAAATCGGGTATGTGCAACCCCTTCCACCCCCTGCCCCCTTGAGGTGTGTCAGTTAAGTATGGTAAGTTGAGTAAACTTTTGTGAATCTTTAACATCAGTTTTTTACAGTATTTATTATTTATGGCTGGACTGTTCCCTTTCTTTTCTTTTTGTAGAAAGAGAATCATAGCATTTGAAGTATGTCAGGCAAAATAGATTTCATAACCATTTATATAAGTTAAGTTGAAGTTTTTAATCTTCAACAAATATTTCGGTCACATGTTTTCAGTACATATAAATTTACAGTACGCATAACACACACAAACTTTGAAAAGTGAATTATTCCCTGGTCACTCTGATCTTCATAGCTTTACAAGCACTTGTAAGTGATATAGAACCGTCGGTAAATACACAAACCGGTAACTTCTCTGATTTTGATTTTTTTTTTCTCCTCGCTGAATAATAACCATCTCTCAAAGATTCCTTTTATTCTTGCCCTCTCTTTACAGGAACAAATGATAGAGAATGAGGTCAGTATTCTGCGTCGAGTACACCACGTTAACATCATCCTCCTCGTAGAAGAATTTGATGGACCAAATGAACTTTATCTTGTGATGGAGCTAGTCAAGGTAAGTCTTTCTGCGATTATAGAATTTTGTCTTTAACGTAATTTTGTAAGAAGCGCTTGTTACTTTTATAAGTGCGTTGCATTTGACTCATCTGCATGCTGAATACTTTAAATGTAAAATTCAAAATTGTATTTGTGCCGTGTGATAGTCATATCATGTTCCATTGTTAAGACATGATATTTGATAACAATAAACATTTAAAACTTGGAGATTCTTCTACAAATGAGGCAATTAGGTCTATAGGAACATTTGATAATAAAGACCAGTAGGAATTGCTTAATTTGATCTTTTTTTTGGGGGGGGGGGAATGTAGCAGGATTTCTTGATGTACAATAAAGTTAACAGTGTAGTTGAAGGTTCATGTACATGTTAATTTATGTCATTGCTAATGCAACTGGCTGCTTTGATGCAACGTTTTGAGTTGAACATTTTTAAGTTTTTTGACAATCAAATCCCATAACAGTTTAATTTTCTTGCTGGACGAGTTAACTTTCATTACAAAATAATGAAGTTAAAAGGTGCTACAAGCTTGAAAACTTCCAGTATTCTTTGTGCATACAGTCACACTCCTATGAAAAGTGTACCGCCAAAGAAATGTCGATGATGGCTGCTTTAAGCTTAGATGAAGTAATAATAGACAAGTGCAATGACGACATGGAATTGACCCATTGTCCCTGGAATAAGCTGTTACCATGGTGACATTATCATCTCATATTTCACTGCTCATAGTAACTCAGAAACACATCTTCTCACGGTTGTTATTATAAGACAACCAGTGATAGCAACCTCCAAGGAATGCTGAGAGTTACTTAAACAGGAAATTAAAAAGGAAGTACACTTTCTCCGTTTTCATGAATTCTGAGCAATGTATTTATTGTAATTTTTTTTCATTTTCAATTTGGTTTGTATATATTGACATTAAAATATGTGAGTTTTGGCATTGCTTTATGGAGACAAAAGTATTAACGAGTTTGAAGAACCAAACGTCATTTTTTCTTAGAAGAGTTTGCAAAATTTTGATTCTATGAAGTATTTTCAGTTTCCTTGTAACCCTATTTACATGTCAAATTTAAAAAGTATTTTACATAAAGTGAAGATTACATGATATTATGGAGATTGACGGTGATGCCCTCCACACACATGACATGGTTACTAAATGGGATTAGTGGTTAGAACCAGATAGGGTAGTCTCTTTAACCCAGTGCAAGAGATTTAACATAGTTCTTAAAGGTCTGCCACTGCATAACTGAATCAGTGGTCAAGATCTTACAAACATAACCCCTACCTGACAAAACTGCCACCCTGCATCATCACTCCAGCTATGCAGCTTGCCACCAGATCTGTCTACTCAGAACAGACCTTACTCACTAAGTAAACTACAATGCTTCAACACACAGCTGTAAAGCAGACTGGTCCTAATACCTTCAACAACTCTATTTATTGGGTGATTCATACTGATCATCAGAAAGTCTGCAAACATTGCAGTGAAGGAAAACTGAGGAAAGTAGATCAACTCTTAGAGTAGGACCTGCTTTACCAAAATCTTGCCATATGTTGCCCACGGTTTTCTAGTTACTTAGGCCCACTACCATGGATTCTCTTATTTTCAGCCTTAGTCTCTCAGGTATCAAAAATGTGTAGGAGTTCTTCATTCTTGGCAAACCAAAGGTTCCCACTTTTTTGCACTCTACCTAAGATCTTCAAGCAATTGCTAACTTGATCCTTAACGCTGATGTTAATGCTGGTTCTAGGACCATTTGGATATGTCTAATATTTCCACATAATCTAGCCTTCTTGTATACCAATCATCACTGGTATAGGAACCCTTACTGAAGGCCTTTCCAATGATAGGGATTCTATACATAATGCTTTACTCTCTCAACCATTCAGGACACCATCCATCTCTCAGAATCGTATACAGGATCGCCAGTCTACCTAGTGAAGAGTTACTTGTCACCGTGGATGTGACCTCTCAGTACATTTTAATACATACTTCAATAATGAAGGTGAACTAGTATGATAAGAATTTTTGTTTATTGGATCCTGACAAGCTTTGACTCTCATTAGACTTACCAGTCATCCACTCAACCTTGGCAAACCAGCCACGAGATCACTTTTTGGAGACAGTGCATGTTTATATTATTATCTATCATTTTGACATTGTCCTTTCTTCTACTGCAGGGTGTGGCAAACCAGTCACAAGATCACATTTTGGAGACAGTGCATGTTTATATTATTATCTATCATTTTGACATTGTCCTTTCTTCTACTGCAGGGTGTGGCAAACCAGTCACGATATCACATTTTGGAGACCGTGCATGTTTTTATTATCATCTATTATTTTGACATTGTCCTTTCTTCTACTGCAGGGTGGAGATCTGTTTGATGCCATTTCTTCCGCTACCAAGTACACAGAGAGAGATGCCAGCTGCATGATCCATAACCTCTTCAGTGCTCTGCAGTACCTCCACAACCTGAACATTGTCCATCGTGACATAAAACCAGAGAATCTGCTCGTCTTCGAGCACCAGGACGGCTCCAAATCACTCAAACTGGGAGATTTTGGTCTTGCCACAGAGGCCACCGGACCGCTCTACACTGTGTGTGGCACTCCTACCTATGTGGCCCCGGAAATAATCTTGGAAACAGGGTGAGGCAATAAGATACAAAGAAATAAAGGATAGGTAGAAAACTTTAGTGTCTGTTTTAACACCTTCCAGTCGTCATTGTCTCAGCATGAGATTTGATATTTTCACACATTAGAAACAGAGAAGCTCACCATGAGTTGACCATGTATTTTCCTAAGGGACAGTGTCAAAAGTAAGATGCTAAGGGGGCTGCAGCATCCTGCACTGTGAGTTAACCATGTATTTCCCTAAGGCACAGTGTCAAAAGTTAGATGCTGAGGGGGCTGCAGCATCCTACACTGTGAGTTAACCATGTATTTCCCTAAGGGACAGTGTCAAAAGTTAGATGCTGAGGGGGCTGCAGCATCCTGCACTGTGAGTTAACCATGTATTTCCCTAAGGCACAGTGTCAAAAGTTAGATGCTGAGGGGGCTGCAGCATCCTACACTGTGAGTTAACCA
>JAIPMN010142404.1:0-12897 GCA_020650975.1 Apostichopus californicus
CCCCCCCCCCCCCACTCAAAAGTACCTTCCTACGCCACTGGGTGAGCTCCAGCTCCAGCTATCTAACAAGTAATAATCGTGCAAGAGGATTAATCCGGGAAAAGTGTCTGTTCTATACAGTAAACTTCAGTTTCTGTTCAATTGAACAGACACTTGAACTTTACTGTTAAACAGGGACTTTCCCCTACCTTTATCATATGAAAGAATGACATGTTTTGCATGGAAATCATGAAACCTGACGTCACAAAACACAATGTCGTGACTAACCAGCTACTAAGAATATCGTGACTGACCAGCTACTAAGTAGTTCACTGCCTGTGTATGTGGGCAAACCACCATGCAGCTACTAAGCAGTATACAGCCTGTGTATGTGGGCAAACCACCATGCAGCTACTAAGTAGTATACAGCATGTGTATGTGGGCAAACCACCATGCAGCTACTACGTAGTATACAGCCTGTGTATGTGGGCAAACCACCATGCAGCTACTAAGTAGTATACAGCATGTGTATGTGGGCAAACCACCATGTAGCTACTAAGTAGTATACAGCCTGTGTATGTGGGCAAACCACCATGTAGCTACTAAGTAGTATACAGCATGTGTATGTGGGCAAACCACCATGCAGCTACTAAGTAGTATACAGCCTGTGTATGTGGGCAAACCACCATGCAGCTACTAAGTAGTATACAGCATGTGTATGTGGGCAAACCACCATGCTGCTACTAAGTAGTAAACAGCCTGTGTATGTGGGCAAACCACCATGTAGCTACTAAGTACTATACTGCCTGTGTATGTGGGCAAACCACCATGCAGCTACTAATTAGTATAAAGCCTGTGTATGTGGGCAAACCACCATGCAGCTACTAATTAGTCTAAAGCCTGTGTATGTGGGCAAACCACCATGCAGCTACTAATTAGTTTAAAGCCTGTGTATTCGGACAAACCACCATTCAGCTTCTAAGTAGTAAACAGCCTGTGTAAGTGGGAAACCACCGTGTTTGTTATGGACCGGTGTGGGGGCTGGGGGATAAGTCTGTCATCGTTTGGAGTGGTCTTGGGAGAGCGGCAATTTGAGGAATTTTAGTAATTGGACGGTCCTTAGATGCAAAATAGTGCAATATTTTACCCCAAAAATGTTGAAGAATTTTCAACTGTTGGGATTGTACAGTTACATGTATATCGGTATGTACTGGACTATAGGATTTTTTTGGTTATATTGTCTGTTAAATAATGGGGGAAAGGGCTGAGACCATGAGTTTTTAGTATACGTGGTTAACCCATGCCTATGTACCCCCGGGGGAACATCTAACCGAAACTGCAGTTATACCACCATTTACAACAACCAACCGAGTATTGCATAAACTCAGTAACTATATTTTTCACACTGCATATTAGTACAATGCAAACTGCATAATTTATGACCCAAAAAGAAGGGATAAAAAAAATAATCGTCATTATAATGTTGAAAGTAAATATTAAGCACATTAAAGCCAGTCAATGAACCATCGAAACAATTCTGCATTAGCGTTCCTTTCCATTTTTTATAATAAAGTGGTAGCGTCTAATCTAATAATGTCAAGAAGTCAATAAATTAAAGTCAAGTCACATTGTATCGGCAAGTCGCCGTTCATTTGTTGTCAAGTCACAAGTCATTTATCGCCAAGTCAAGTAAAAAAAAACAAGGAAAATGTGACTCGAGTCCAAGTCACTGACTCACTCAACAACACGTCGAGTAAATCGATATATCGAAATTGATTTTGATGTGAAACTTTCCATATGGAAGGTTGAAATTTCAAGGAAAAAATGACATTTGATATAACAATAGCCCATTGGGTACCAAGGTTCCTTGCTTAGTGGTAAATAAATGTGTTGTATATGTCATCATCCAATATAATCATCCTATCATTGAACTGGTGCCAAACACATTGCGCCCCACAAATGTTTTTGACATAGAAACAAAATTGTAGTCCTCTCCCCAAAAAAGGGCCCAAAATGGACCCCAAAAATGGCTGAGATATTGGACCCCCAATTTTTTTTAACCAAATGGACCCAAAAATATTGGCCCCACAATGAAAGCGCCCCCAAAATGCATTTGACGTAGAAACAAAATTGGCCCTTCCCAAAACATTTGGCCAAAATAGTCCAAAAAATATGGGTCCATATGTAGGCCAAAACAAAATGGCTCAAAATATATTTGCACTCAAAAAATTGAACCTCCCATAATGTGGGCCCAGAAATATTGAGCCCCGCAAAGTTTGGCCCGATGAATGTGTCCCAAAATGCATTTGAGGTGGAAATAAAATTTGGGACCAGTTTCTTTTTGCCCAGATGTTCACAAAACATTAGGCAAACATGTACCAGCCATTAACCCACAACTATATGCCAAATTAAGTTACAATCCGAAATAAGGTTGCAGAGTTATTGCAATTTAAAGATTTTACGTTTGACCCCATAACAGTCAGCGGACCCAACCAAATGTCACAGACACACACACGCCACCCTTACTACATAGGTTCCTTTGCTTCCAGCTCTCAGAAAACCAGGAGGAAAGCCCTCCCAGCGGTTACTTGCCTTTAAATACATAAGCAGCATAAGAGTAGTTGGAAAGGAAACCCTAGCTGACGTTCATACTGCAGACGGAGTCTGTGCTTACATGGTTTGATGACTGGGAATCATGTGTCATAATACCACAACGAAGAAAGAAAGAGGGACATTGTTTGTTGTTGGTAATTTATTTTGCATGCTCACTGTAACAACAAAGAGCTGAATTTGCATTTGTAATAGTTAGTGATGAGATCAGTAGTGTAACTCCTATGGGCTCGGACCGTGCTGCGCCGGGGGGCCTGACCAAAAGGGGGCCACCGCTAACCTGATGCACAGAAAAAGGGTACCGCTTTGGATTGGGAGGGCCCGTTTTTACTGGAAAGAAGAACACATGCAAGACAGAATGTTGTTTCTCACTCATACAACTTGTAACATGTATCCAGAAGCCGAATTCCTCAATCCTCATTCCATGTTATATAGTTACAAAGAATTTTTAAAGCTATGTTGATAGTATTGTTCTGCCTTTATCTTGATGTATTTTAGCATTAAAACAAATTTGTCAGCTGGAAACAATGTGTAAATGCTAAATGGCCATTCAAATGTTATAAACCAAGACCCCCTGTAATGATCCTGCATAAATCCTTAGACCTTGGACCCATGGGCGAGGCGGCGGGGGGGGGGGGCACTCCCCCCTGCAAAATCAAAAATTGAAAAATAAGTTAACCATTTGACATTTCAATGATTTCACCCAACCAACAGTTTTCTAGTTATGTTCATTGCATTACTGAAATTATTGAAAGTCAAAATCCTTAGACATGAGACCTCAAAATAACCGATGTGTAAATGCAACTTGAAACGCCCGGGAAGTGTCTTTTCCGACGATCTAGGAGTATTTTTTGGCCAAATAAAGTCGTGGTACGCTCCGCGCCAAACGATGGTGGCGCTCCGATTAGATAGTATCAAGTAGTGTGCTACACCTACATGACCTACTAATTCCCCCCCCCCCCCCTCTTGTGAAACTTTATGCAGACGCCCTTGCTTGGATAGGGGGCCCTTGGGCAAGGAGCCTCCAGGCTCATTGTTACACCACTGAATGGGTAATATATTTTATCCATAGTTTTGAATTAAATTATGATGGTATCATTGGGCTAACATGTTATGTGATAGAGGGAAAGGGAATTAAGGAAGAAATGACCCTCACCTTTGAGAAATGTTGGTTAAAGGAGGCTGCTTAAATGAGATGTTGAAGAATTTTAGACTGTTCAGGTTTTACCGCACATACATGTTATATGTATAATTTATGTACTGTAAACTTGGCTTTTATGAAATGTATATTCTGTCTGCCAGTTGAAGGGGGTTGAGGAGGGGAGGGGGGGGTGAGCCCAATTGGATTTTATACAAGGTTTCACCTCTGCTCCTCAACATCATAGTATAGATTCTCTGGCATGAGCAAAAGACTGGAGTATAACAAACTGATACCTTAATCAGTACTGGAGACCTCAGTATTAACACCTATGTCATGCAACAGATTTCAATAAGAATATCTATACCCAAAACAAAGACACACAATCAATATATCATTACCAAATAGAAAATGTATTGAAGTATGCCATAGAATATTAAACACAAGAAACCTTAACACCAATAACAGAATAGCATTGAACCTTGTAAGGTCGGTCTATTCTTCTTCTACTTCAGATGATGTATATAATCAAAAGAGCTGCAACCAAAAGTCAGCAGTTGAAGTATAAACATGGTTCTTTCTTTAATATAAACCAAGCAGGAGACATTGTGTTATTAAATGTCATGTATCATCATAGTGACTGCCACTCCATCAGTTCTGAAAAAATACAGCATTTATTCCTCACAAAGAAGATAAGGATGGACAGTAGAATTAATCAAGGTAGCACAAATCAAGCAGAGGTACCATCCCATACACACACCACCTCCCTCCCTCCTCCTCGGTGGTACCATCCCATACACTCACCACCTCCCTCCCTCCTCCTTGGTGGTACCATCCCATACACTCACCACCTCCCTCCCTCCTCCTTTGTGGTACCATCCCAAACACTCACTACCTCCCTCCTCCTTTGAGGTACAATCTCATACACTCACCACCACCTCCTTCCCTCCTCCTCTGTGGTACCATCCCATACACTCACCACCTCCCTCCCTCCTCCTCGGTGGTACCATCCAATACACTCACCACCTCCCTCCCTCCTCCTTTGTGGTACCATCCCAAACACTCACTACCTCCCTCCTCCTTTGAGGTACAATCTCATACACTCACCACCACCTCCCTCCCTCCTCCTCTGTGGTACCATCCCATACACTCACCACCTCTCTCCCTCCTCCTCCATGGTACCATCCCATACACTCACCACCTCCCTCCCTCCTCCGTAGTACCATCCCAAACACCCACTACCTCCCCCCTCTTCCGTGGTACCATCCCATACACTCACAACCTTCCTCCCTCCTCCTTTGAGGTACCATCCCATACACCCACCACCTCCCTCTTTATTCACTTTACATTTGATCATGCCATTCACTTTAATGATGTTTCTATTGGTTAAAAGCTACACCCAGGGATGTACTAATACTATAAGGATATTTCTTGTCTGTCAACATTCAATTTCTGGTGTTGTTTGAGACAAGGTTTACAAAATGCCTTTCCTTCACCAATCTGCAGACATTTGCCTTAGAAATATTCTCAATCACACAGACTTAGGTGGCTCAAGTGAATGGTACATGGTGGCTCAAGTGATGGTGGCTCAAGTGATGGTGGCTCAAGTGATGGTGGCTCAAGTGATGATGGCTCAAGTGATGGTAAAAGTTACCACTTACTTGATTGTGCATGCAAATTCAAATTGCATTTGGTATTGTGCTATGGCTTGAAGAATTATTTGGGTCATGATGAAGGCAGTATGCCTTGGAAGGGACAATGTAATGATAGAAGAAAGGGACTAACAAAAAGTATATAACTTAATGCTATACAAACATAAAGAACATTGTAAAAGATCAAGAAACAGTGGGAAGGGGACACATAGTTTACCTTACTAGGTCCATGATACACATAGTCCATCATAATGAAACTTTCCAGTTAACACTAAAAGTTCATTCATTTCAGTTGTATGGAACAATGCTATACAGTTCATATAATCAGAATTTTCAAGATTTAGTTGACATAAATGAGACATATTCACCTTCCAACATCCCAACCTGAACATAGACATTAAAGCTTAAGTGGTTCCTTAATTAATGCATTAACATGTATAACACAGAGAGAGGATGGTGCCTACATAAGAGTGTGTAATGATCTTTAAACATTTCACTTGTACCTACTATCAACACCATTTCATAGTGTTTTATGTGACCACAAATTCTTGATTATGAACCACTTACCATAATAAAGTTTACATTAAATCATTTATTACAAGAGCCATTTTAAAACTTTCAGTGGTTGTTGGTAATGATTGATGTAATGAGTAACAGTAAATCCACATGTCTCTTCTGTTCAATGATGTCAATTGAAGCCAGGCAGAACTACAAGCCTGTTTTATGTATACATATGACAGCCATGTCCATTAGAGGCATCCTTATAGCTGGTACCATACACAACACTGTCATGGGAGGAGAACAATATATACACTGTGCTCTTGCTGGCTTTCACTTATTCTGGTATAGACAAACTGTCTACAGTGGCTCTGGCACAGAGACTACCTAGTCTACTGAGGTGTGCCGTAGTTATGTACATGTAACCCTACAAATCAAACAGCCTTCTGATCTGATGTCATGGACTGTGCTGGAATCACAGGTCCTTCCTCTGTAGTTGTAGTAGGGGCTTGTACAGAGGGGGCTTGTACCACCGAGTCTGCTGGTTTAGGAGAAGCACCTGCACCTGCAGCAAAGAGAAAGGACACATAACATACTGGAACTATCTGTGCTTCCTATAAAACAATTCACATTCTGGTTTAGAAAGTTGTTTGTCAGCACACTGGTTGCTTACTTAACATTACTCAGTCTTGTGATGTATTACATAAACACAGACATTTTCTTACATCATCCAATATGGTTACATGAAAATAATTGACTTGACAAGTGATTTTTTATTTCAAATGAAGAAGGAAGTAACTAAAGTTTTATGCAAACTTCTGATTTACTTGTTGCTTGCAACTAAATTGGCTGGGATATATTGTTCTTAGATAGTTAAATGTAAAGTATTCTACAAGTAGGATTTGGTTTTGGCCAAAGGTTACAATAACAATTGAATTGGGAGGGTAGGAATAAGATGTTAATTTTAATCATAATGTAGGTTGCCTCTCACCTGCTTCTTTTGGTTCTTCCTCTGTTGCTTTGACAACTTCTGCAGGTTTCTCAGAGCTGACAAAGAAGAATATAAACCCACCTTTATAGTAAAATAACTAACAAATAAAACAATGTAAATTAGTACATAATAATACTAAAGTACATTGAACAATGTTACAACACTTTAAGACACTAACTTTATAAAACAACAATTCTGAAATGTTCATACACCATTGAATATTTAGCACTATATCAATCAGGATGAAAGCCTTTCAGGTATAAGAGATGGGACTTAATTAAGTCTATTCAATGATATATGGTCACCTTAATTAAGAGTTTATCACATTAGTTGTGAGCCTCACTACAATCTTACACTAATACTTACTAAAACATGCAAATACAATGAGTAGACCAGGGTCCACCAAGACTAGCCTTTACCTCAGACTTGAGAACTAAGAAATGGGGAGCAAAATTCTCACCATCTGCAAATTACTAACTTTACTGCTATTGTACTTAAGTTATGTTATTAATTTTTTGATGGATTTTTTGTAAAGAATGAACAGAATGCAAACGATGTAGCAAAAGTAGCCCACATATTGTAACACAAATCTATCACTTTTCTGTAAAATTAAAATGACATTATGTTTAATGTGACAATGTTCTGTTGATTTCCAATCACTTGAAGCATGTCTTTAGCTCACCTCTATCTCTAACAATCAGACTTCTTGACTTGAGGGACATAACAAATATGAATTGTTTAGGTGACATCCATTCCCTGCACACATTATTAGTGATCACCTCAACCACTATCAATATCCTGCTTGGACTGTGGGTGTAGTATAACATAGTTCAGGCCACTATCAATTTATCCTATTCGGACTGTGGTGTAGTCTAGCATAGTGCAGAACCTAATCCACTATCAATATCCTATTTGGACTGTGGTGTAGTATAGCATATTGCAGAACCTAATCCACTATCAATATCCTATTTGGACTGTGGTGTAGAGTGCAGAACCTAATCCACTATCAATATCCTATTTGGACTGTGGTGTAGTATAGCATATTGCAGAACCTAATCCACTATCAATATACTATTTGGACTGTGGTGTAGTATAGCATAGTGCAGGATATAATCTGTACCATTCCACATAAGATTTATTTTAGCACAATTCAGTACTTGTTCTCTGTCCTCCACAACCCCCCCCCCACCCTGCCCCCACCCCACCAAAAAAGAAACAAAGAATAAGAAGGAAAGACTAAGAAGGACAACTGGGCATACTGTTACCTCTTTGTTTGTTCTGTTAATGATGCATCCATAGCAACCACCTCTTCTTTCTTGCTCTCTTTTTTAATTTCCTCTGTTTTGCCTGCAAAATAGAAAATTGCATATTAATTATTTTAATTATTACTACCCTTGCTAATGAGCAGAGCAACAGCTCCATATTGAGTCACACTTAAGTTACAGAGTCTGTACACAGATCAGGACTTGCACTACTAAGGCTGAAACAATCATATCATATAAAGAGCTTGCACCCCTGCCCACACTATATGATAATAAAGTGACAAAAACTACATAAACATAAACTCAAATCAATTTGCATATACCTTTGATGTTCACAGAATACTTTTTCAGAATAACTTTTAAATACAAACTCCTAACATCACAGAAAAGCTTTTATCTTGAAAACAGAATATTTTTTCAGCAGTATAATAGTTCTGAAATGTATTGCAGGTGTGCCATCTCAATTTGTGGCTGATGTAAGCTGGCCATGATAGCCTCTGTTAACTTATGCCAGTTCCCAAAATCTGGTCAAAGCTCTAATTCTTTACTTTTTAAGTCTTCGATGCCCTGCGGTATAAATACCACGTTTAAAGTTGCCCCCATGACAGTTCTTCTTGTTGATATGTACCTGTTAAAATGTTTGCCTTTTGTTACTTGATCTAAATGTGTCTTGTCTATTTTCCAGTATGTTACATTTCATATCTTAATGGGCTTTGACATATTTCTCAACAATATCTACTTATCTATATGCCACCTAAATTTGATAAACCAGTACTCAACCATCCCTGCACAAGAAAATGAATTATGCCTAACTTCATGAAATAAGTCTCCATCCTACCTCCATACTAAGTTACACTATAGACTTGAGTAACCCACAAATCTTGGGGACTATTGGGAGATTTTGTTTGATTGGTCATTCGCAATGCGTTTGCTCAATTCAGCAGACATTTATATTAACAAAGTATCTACCACCTAACCACAAACGTAAATCTTGTTGAGATCATTCTTGATTCGTCCTTCGCATGAACGTTGATTCGACCATCATTTTACTTTTACACAGTAAGTCAATGGGCCTTAACCGTTGAGTTTACTGTATGCGACAGAAATCACACCCTAACAGCCCATTGACTTGGTCGCATGAAATCAGACTTGCTTTATTCGATTTAAGTTTAATTACCAAAAATGATATTGTTTCATCACTTCATGATCTCTCATGAACAAAAAGGAAAAGTTTAATCCAAAAGAAGCACACACAATTTTAAGTGGTAAGAGTAAGGAAACAAAGTCACTGAAAGAAATGGAAAAAGTTTGACAACATCTGGAACTCCATAACCTAACACCAGTAATGTGTGAGCTAAAACTTACAGAAACATACATCAGATATTAATTTTCACCATAAGTTGTGAAAACCAGGTTCCATTAAAACTAATAGTTTGATAGGTATTGCAATTGTAAAGATTTTATCATAGAGTGAAATAACATTGAACTGGAACAAAGACATGACTGTAGATGTTTAGTAAAGACACTGTTACCTTTGCGAGTACAAAAAGGATTACAAAGATCCTTGAAAGCATAACACTTAGATATGTAGCGCCCTTGTATTCTGTTGTTGGTTAACGTTGCGCCATGTTATTTCTGTTGTTACTTTGCAAAAAAGTCTGTTATGTAATATGTTTGTTAGGGTTCATGCAGGGACGTTTCTGGGGTTGGGAGTAGGTTCTCTGTTGAGTTATGCGTACTTCAGTTTTTCTTGATATATATTTTTTGTGCTTTCGCTTAGTCGACCGGTTGAGTTTTAAGGTTACATTTTATATTACTCTATTGTACTGTAATTTGTTTTAGTTCAAGCAAGTCTGACAAGCCCTTCAAGGCTCTGGACACGGTGGGAGATTCGACAGGGGTTTCTTTACTAAGCTAAATTTATTACAGGGGTTCTGGGCCATGTCTGTACCAGTGGAGGTATACCGGGCAGTAGTGTCCTAGTTCCTTCTGTTGGTTGGGTGGAGGGCTATAGGTCTGGGGATTTCAGGGAGGGGTTTAGGCAAGTTTTCCAGGGTTTTGGAAGCCTTCTGTTGTAAAGTTTGTTTTGTTTCAAGTTAAAACGCATCTTTTGTTCCCTTTAGTATAAACATTTTTTTTTAGGTTGTCAGTGCTGCCTCCAAAACACACATTGTCTCTTATCATTTGTGTGTATGTTTTAGTAAGTCATTAAGGTTGTCTTGATCGGAGTTAGCCTTCAGCTATTCTCCACAAGCCCCCCCACTCCTAGTCACCCCACCTAGTTTTGGGCCTGGGCACTACAATATACTATGAAGAATACCAAATCATTCCAATCTTAGAATAAGACAGACCCTGTCTCTACCTGTTTCTGAGGTTTCCTTTGAGGTGTCATCTGACTTCTGTCGTTTACTTTTATGACTGTGTGCATCTCGTCTGCCTCCCTCTCCTTCATCTTCACTATCAGAGAGTTCTTCATCACACGCAATACGTTTGTCTCTTGAGAAGATCGATATCCTCTTGTTTGGATTTTCTTCCTCTTCTTTGGCCTCAGGAATCGCATCTTCTGGAATTGGTTGCATTTGAACTCCCGGGGCATGGGGTATCATGCGAAGATTCTCATACAGCCGTGTCCTTTAAACAAGAGAATAAAGATTCACCATCTTATTTCAAACATTTCGTTTTCAACTTCCTTAAAAGTCTGCTGTTTGTGGCACTGAATTGCTTTAATGCAACACAATCTTCCAGGTGGTAAGGCAGGGAAATTGTTAGTTACATAAAGAAAAAACTCTGGGCGGGTTAGCAATTAACAAAACAGAAAATTTTGCCTCCTGTTTTGAATGCTTATGTTGATGTAAAATTGTTACGACAGACCTCTCACCTTTGAAACTCTTTTAATTTTAACTCAGACATTCATAAGTACAAAAAAAGTTTTTCAAATCATTTCTTTGTAGAATCTGACGACCTGTGAAGTATCTTGAAGCTTGTGATGGGATCAGTCCACAAGTTTTCTTCAGGATACCCATTTACTAAGTCTGGTCGTCCGCAGATACCTGTTCCTTATACATTCAACCGAAAACCCAATGCAGACTATAGTCTAGGGGCATACATAAGACAGAAGTTACTACGTAATGTATGTTTGAATCTTGAAACACCTGTTTTTATAGTCATTGTCCATCAGGGTACACTACATGACCTTAAAGAGTAGGCCCACCATCATGGAATCCAATTAAAATCACATCTTTCTTGGATCAAAATACTTTTGTTTAATTCCAAATTTTTATTGCTGGATTTCTAACATTACCCTTCATGTGTCAGCACTGACAGAAAAGAAAACTCTAAAAATATTCTTACTTAAAAAGACTCTGCCAGCTTTGCCACAAATGGTCAGGGAACAAAAGATATGTATAAGCTGGAATAGAAAAAACTTACTTGATTTTATCCATATACTCCGATGTATTCTGATTTGTCATGTTGGACGGGCTTATATGCAGCTTAAAATCTGGTCCAAAATACTCAAAGTAGTCATTGTAAGGTAGCTCTGTGGAAGAAAGCATGAACAAAATTGAAATGAAGGTCAGCATTTAATGCAGCAGTGAGCTGCAGCCATTGGCAGGTGATGGGAGTGCTTATCACTCAATGCTTGGTAATCATGGTTTATCAACAAAACCAAATACAACAAGAGGAGAGCAATCCATGGAGAGGCAGATCTACTCCATGACGGAAGTGATTGTTGGGTTACTTCTGAATGCATCTGATTGCTATCTTTGTTAATTGTGTGATGTGGCTGGAATCCAGGTTTTTAATGTACTATTCAGTTATTAAATTTAATAGAGAACAATATTACCTACAAACCATAACTATTGTTTCATGCAAGGCATCAAATTTGGGCCAATTTCACCTCAACATCCAACCAGAATGCAAAAATGCATTGCGGTTTTGATGATGTAACATGAGCAGTTTTCTTCACGAATCTGATGTAATGTAAAGTGAGTGTGTACAACATACTTGATCGTAGTTACACAGTGAAAGCAGTGTGATGTGACAAACAACAAATCACAATGACACAGGCTGTCCTGAAATGACCATTGACCTTAACAGCAGGCTTCATGTACTAAATTTAATAGATGCATAAACATACTAAATATGACATCTGTCTTGTTGAAATATTGTGTAAAACATGGTATTCACAATCTGACCCCTGGTGAACTCAAACGACCATTGACCTTTGCCCACAACATTAGGCTTTTTGTACTCAATGTGGAACTTCAATCACCCTTTTGTCAACAAAAAGTATTTGTAATCACAAGTTGATTTAATGGCCATCAACAATCTTTGATACAACATAATTCATGAGACATTAAGCTAGATATGTCACTAGCTCCCACAGAAACAAAAACTGATATTACTTCTCCCTACAACCAAGTCTTAGAAATAGTTGCTGTACTTACCATTGGCGATATCAACTCCAAGTGCTACGGCGGTCTCAAACGTCCAACATCTGGCGACATTGCGGATAGTGTAACCACCTCCTCCCAGTAGCAGTAGTGGTAGGTTGTACTGCTTCATGAATTCAACAGACTTGGCATGTCCTGTTAGTTCAAACCAATGCATTATGATTTATTCAAGCAAGCAAGGAATGTACAACCATTTCTGGTCATTTAGAGCTCCCTCCCCACCTTGTTGTTGTATAAATATATACATAAATTCACACAACCAACAAATTCTGATGGAATACAAGCAACTTTCCAAGATGAATAATCAAGTACT
>JAIPMN010142407.1:0-11171 GCA_020650975.1 Apostichopus californicus
CATGTTCTAGTTTTTGGTCTCTTCCTGTACAACAATTCAATGTACTTTTCAGAGCACTTCGATAACGAGAACCAAAAATGTTGTAAATAACTGGATTAATACCAGAATTCAGCAATGAAGGGAAACATATTAGGAGTAAGTAATCTTTCCGAGATAAACCACCGTCATAACTTTTTACTATGATGGCGAGTAAGATAGCGATATCCTGACATAGCACTAAAAATATGAACACAGCAGAATTTACCAATACCATTATGGTCAGATTCCGCTGTAGTTCATGATTTCGTTTCCGGATATTATCCCAGTTTCTGATGTTCTGATTCTCATTAAATACTATGATTATTTTAGTGTAGAGTATTACAACAATTAATAAGGTAATTAAATCTGAGAAGATGAAAATATAACTGGGTGGTGGTATTTCGTATATTTCCCCCGAGACACTTACCTCGACAAGTAATGGAATAGAGGCAAATACGAAAACAAAAAAAAGACCAACAAAAGCAACAGAAATTCCAATCGCAGTCAAACAACATCGCCGCTTTAGATTTGGAACTGAACCTATGTGTTCCAACGGTTTACAAATAGCCTTATAACGTTCATACGCAATTAATATAACAAGGCATAAACTTATATATTGCAAAGAACTCCAAAATATTGACAGCAGTACAGCAGACAGTGCCGTGAGGACCCATGAAAAATGAGCATGTGTCGGGTCTAGAATGAGTTGTAGGCCTAATTGTAGGCTTATAATCGAAAATAAGAGAAAGAGAAATGATGTAATCAAATCAACAACTGACAATGCTACTAGGTAAATGCTCAGTACAGATTTTCGTAACATTGGATGTCTCTTAACTGTAATCAAAAACAATACATTTGTTGTTATTGCAAAAAGACTTAAAATCAATGAAATAACGCATTGCCACCAACCATATGAATGTTGACTATAACTGTCACTGTCATACTCAAATTCGTATGTTGAGTCGTTATGGCGATCGTGAGAGGACTCAGAGATAGATTTTAGGTTAACCGTATCTAAAGGATATATCATATGTGACGATGTGTTCGAAGAAATGTTTAAGTAATCCATTTTAGTTAAATAAAAATTCTAGTCAATTCTTCTAGTTCTTACTATAATAATCTGATTTGTTTCTTATAACTTTTTAAGTCATTATAAGGTGGTAAACCACGTTGTGACAATGATTGTTACGTACAGTAATTATCGCTATTTTTTCTTCTTTGTCAATTTTCTTGTTTTGGTTCCACTGAATACCAATAAATAATCCTTAATACCAATGATGCTATGTGTGACACAAATCCTAGACAAGATAACAGGATCAAAAGCTGAGGATACCAAAGATATCATATAGAAAAAATAATAATATCCCTGTCAAGCAGTAGACGGTTAATATGAACTTATAATTGAAATAGTATTATTAAATGATGAAGTCCTAATTGTACTATGTACTTATATCAATTACGCACAATAATTGGAATATGCACATTTTTTTATTTACAGCTTGGAGACGAATGAAGTTCATCGAAGATCGCATTTCAGTCAACTGTTCCCGTGAAATTAAACATTGAGTAAAGGCTATGCACATCCTTCATAAAATGTCTTCTGTCTGCCAAAGCGTCATACTCACTCGGAAGATAATGCTGCAGATGTCGAATTCGGAAACATGTTCAACATGATTGTCACATTTATTCATGTATCCTCGTAAATGAGAATGGATTAAGGTTCTGATTTGCAGTAGACTTCCATCAAGCAAATATGAAGTAGGCAATGTAGCTGAGTGCAAAACCATAAGATATAAGGCTGTACGACAGGGGGTAAAAAAACATTTCTTCACTAATCGGCGAAGTGTTTCCATTAAATAAAATTGATCATGACATTGTCCTACTTTTGCCAAGTTTCTTGAAATGGCTTAGTCCTATTTGCAAGTGTCTTTCGCTGTACAATGAGGTAGCCTGTTAACTGGAAGAGAGAATCGTCACAACGCACACTTCTCATCACATTGGTGATCAAACAAGCATATCACGTATATCAGTCAGCGTTCATAATGAAGAACATCGGAGACAGTCACGAAATGCATGAATCGTTTACATGGTCCAAAACAAGACTGTGGATATGTGAATTAACGAAATGTACTCGCATGTAACGTTAAACGTAAACAGCACGATATATTGCCTGATGTGTCCGAATATATAGACAAACTCGAATTACTCCCTGTGTCCATATGATAAAGCCGTTCGTAGAAGAGAGACAAATTTGTGTAACTTCGTCATACCCAAGAAACACGTGCCGGATGAAAGCTGTTGATAAAACCTTTAGTATATGCATATGTGAGGGAAGGTGGTGCAATCCATATTAATAAACTCTCCCTATAACAAATTTTCTTGACCTTTGACAACACAATTTGCATGTATCTACGCGCGTTGCACAGTGGACTCTATTGTTTATCTGAAATATCACTCACTCAAGCAGTGGTCTTTATTGTTTTGATATGCAGCGCCCCATTCAGTTACAGCTATCGTTATTTATTTTTGGTTTCGATGATAATCGTAATCTAAGCAGTCACGTAGACGGATGGGTGTGTGTAGAATCCTGTTGCTTGTGAAGTTAAATCTCATTTGAGGTCACAAGATGTCAAACTCTGAAATCCTTTTACATGATATCTAACTATGGGAAAAATGGTGGTTCGGACCATTTCTATTGTAACAGCTAGTTCTGGTTACTAACAAGCAGACGTATACTGCATTGAAGTTCATCGAAACGTCAATGCATTTTGCATTCTAGTTGGTTTCGATGATAATCGTAGCCTATGCAGTCACGCAGGCGGATGAGTATGTGCGGGTGTGTGTGCGTGTGTGTGTGCGTGTGCGTGGGTGTGCGCGTGACGCCTTGCTTGTAAAGACGATATCTTAAGAAGGGAAGCTTGGACCAATCTCATATTTGGCTGAGTAAGTGAACCACAATGAGTAAAAGAAGCCTATTGTTTTTGGTGGAGGTCAAAGGTCATTTGAGTTACCACAGGCCAATTTGTGGAAACATGTTTTATAATCTACCATGTCTCCCACCGACCAGCCTATACTTACATGTGCGTTACGCCTCATAAGAAAAGGAGGCTGTTGGCAATTGCAAATAAGCTTATGGACATCCGTAGAATCAAATGAAATTCTCTTGAACGTAGTTCCGTATGCTTCAGCACGTCGCTCCGGAGCATACAATATATATATATATAATATCGTACTACAGTGGTTTACAGTCTTGTATCAAGGCCTTCTTACAAACCTTAATTACAGTTAACCCCTGGTCACTAGGAACTTGCCACAACACACAACCAAGTTACACACATTCTCCGCCTGCATAGGTTACGATTTTCATCGAAACCAAACATGTCCTTTTGTATCAATTTGGAACAAATAAGAACAACATAATGCCTGGTATATATTAGAAGAGCGCCCTTCTATATTTACGATATTTTGAAAAGAATAGGAAAAGTCTCGATTTTGGCAAAAAAATAAAACAAACTGATAATGCTATAGCATTACAATATTAAAGACGATATTTCCCAAATTTTTGTCAGGATGCTTATACGGTATTTTAAAGGTCAATTTTGACTTCTATTCGAACTATAAATGAAATTCATCTGAATGTTAAGCGTTAATAGGCGCATAAAGTAAAATGATGATTACATTTTCGTAATAAAAATGTCCTTTTGTTTCCATTGGGAACAAATAAGTACAAGATCGCCCTACTTAATTTACATCATTTTTTGAAGCATTAACCAAACAAAAAAAAATTCATTTGTATTAAATCAAATGTCTTTTTGTATCAAGTGGGAAGTTTTAAGAACTAAATATACCAAATATATTAAGGGAAGAGGAATTTGATTAATTTACATTAATTTCGAAAGACTAGACAAATGTTCGATTTGGCCGAACTTTAAGAAAATATGATGAGAAATAAAGCCTTGCAAAATTTTCAAATTGTCAAAATGTGTCCAGCTGGCCCTCAAAATCAATAGAGGGCGCTGTCAAATCGATTGAATCCAGTTCAGCGAAACTTAAATCGCAGTCTCTTACTGCAGATAATAAATGTACCATGAGTTGATCAATAGTAGCAGATACAATTTCGTTTGTCATAAGAAAATCTTTGTAATATATTTTCGTAGTTTATGGTTAATCTACCTGTTTTAAGCACAATAACTTGTGCTTTTTAAAAGGTAGCGCACCACAATAATAGTATAAGCACGTCCGTCTGAGAGGTTAACCATCGGAAAATATCCGTAAAGTGTCCTACTGAGTTGATTGTTTTGGCATTTTATGAGTCATCACCATTCTTTTTGATGCTTGGACGTTGAGGAGGATGTAATAAACTACTGATGGTCTAAAAATCTGGAGGAATGAAGGTGATTTATCGTATTTAAGAAAACCTGGGATGAAACACGAAGATTCAGCAGCGACAGCTGGCAGATGGGAAGGGGAGCACTATGATAAACTTTGAGCTGTTCTATATAGCTCAAAATATTAACGGTCATGGTGGCAAAAGTTGAACGTTTTATGATAGCTCAAGCCATTGGCTATCATACGGTGGGTAGGACATGTCAGTTGAAACTTCTATCTATGCTCTATCGGCCTTGGAAAGTGGCGAGGTTAGTGTGTAAGTCAATGGGAGCAATTAATTGTGGTGCGGTACCTAAATCCCCTTTTCCGCTCTGCAAAACTGCACCATAGGAACGTTGAACTATGGAATCATCCATCGAGTCTTTATGCAAGTTCATCCGGCGTGTTTGCATCCTTGTGAGCGCTTTCACGCAATCGTGCACTGTACTTCAGAGATCTGTTAAGGTACCGCACCACAATTAAAGTAGTGTTCATGCGCTCGAAAGGTCAGATGAAAGAGGTAAAAGTACCTAAGGTAAAGCTTGTTTAAGCATGTTATCAGTTACTGTCATTGATTTTTCTGCCTTTATATGAAAGAGCATAATTTAAAGTACAGATGATGTGAAAATAGGGAGGATCGAAGGTGATAAAAACCACTTTAGAAAATCTTTGGTTAAATGTTGCTATTACTCCGAGCGAGCAGATGGAAGGGTGGGGGTTCGGTATGCTAAACTTGCTCCTCTTCTAGCTCAAAATCTAAACCGTCATGATATAAAGTTTGAAAGTGCCATGATAGGTCAAGATCTCAGCTATTATGTGGTGGGTACGAGACCTAAATGGTATACAGATCAGGCGCATAAGGACAACTAATACATAGCCCGCCGTTAAAACAATAGAGTGACCTGCAAGGTATTTATTTACATTGCTTTCTTCAGGTAGCCTATAGCTAACGCGACTGATTTTTGTTGGCTATTAATAATACCTCAGTCGGTACTTTCTAGTCGAGCAATACAAAATGTTAAGAATCAATTGTTGTCGTCTCTTATTTGTTTACTTTTCTTGGGAAATAAATTGATCCTTTTTATATCCAAAGCGGTAGAAAACTAATTAGATGATGTCAACGGGTTTTGTTCATGTTAAGCGATATCATAAAACTATTGTAAGTCTTTCGCATTGTGTGCACCTCGTATATAAAAGTACAAGTGCATCTGATTCAGTGCTGCCAGAGACCGAACGTTTTCATTAAATGTTGTAAATTGTAAAAAAATCAAACAACCTTATGGAATAAAACAGGCCTTGTCACTGATGTTAATGTGGTTCTTATAAACTAGTGATAGCTCATTTATGTACATTTCCTTCCGATAGGTAAATAAGTGAAAGAGACAGATTGATTGTGCTCAGAAAGTTAAAAATTGACACAATGGTAAAACAACTACTTTTGTGTAGGTTTCTTTGACGCGTAACTCTATGAACTTAAAACAAAACAAATATAACCGTTGTCGTTCATTGGTAATAGTGTGCTTATATATAATTACACACGTGCTTACATTTATTGCAGGGCCACGTTATATGCATGCATGTAAAGTATTGAAAACATAATCTCATATTCCGTTGTAGCCATTGAATTGAAAAACAAAACACATAATATTAATCTCATTGGAAACCATTCGAGATGTTGGTCGTTTAGCTTTCAAATCCTTGGTCGGTTGTTTGTGCAATTTTAACCACAGTACATTTTAGTATCATGAGTATATATCTCTCAGCGTTCGTCATCATCCCAATCAGGGACGGTGGAGCAGGGAGTACTTTTGGAATACCTCCTTCCCCTCCACCAGGGGTAACAATAAACTAAAATGGAGAAGCACTACTTGTCATTTGTGTTTAACCCAATCGAATCCAACTCACATGTTCCACTTACTGCCTTCCGAAGATGTGTTCTGCCTCCCCCTCCCCGTCCCCCTCCCATACTGCATTATCGTCCGCCGCCTCTGATCCCAATTTTCATCCAGAAAACAAACGTCGATCACCTTGGACTCAGTATTTGGATTACCAAAGGTATAGTCACAGTATATGCCATAATTGCCTAAATATCATTTCTTTATCCGTCGACCATTCCTGTAAAGATGTAAACGATAAATTAAATGGGATATGGTCGACAGCATCCAGAAAATTTAACACCACGTACAAAAGGACTCTCCATTACAACGTGGAAGCCCTATCGCACCATTTTCTTTTGTCAACTCTATAATTCTAGATATGGTTATCTGATGGTGAGTCGTTTTGTAAACCAAAGTAATCATTTTATTACTTGATGAAAATGAATCACAATACAGGACTCGGGTTGGCTGTGCTTTCATAATGACACATGGTCTTCAAAAGTTACTATACTTTAATAATCATGTTGTTAATTTGTCTGTCAAAATGTGACGCAAAGTAACTCGCTTAGCTGCCAAGTTTTCATTCAACTGTTTATGTTTTGATTGTAAAACTATTATTTTCTTTATGTCAATAAATGATTTTTATATGAGAAAGAAAACCAAACACGTTTTGGACGTTTATTAACTCCTCCTCACGGGGCCGGCTGTCACTTAACGTCCCCATCCGATGGAGTAGCGTGTAACACAGCATCTACTCACTTGCTCGAATACTGAGGAAAGTGAAGGCACCACAATGAATCATGATGTGGGAGAACAAGCAACTAGCTGAACCAAACCCCGGTTTGTAACTTTCTAAAACAAGTATACCTTATCTTATATAGGTCCCCGCTCAATTACACTCCACAGAAGCATATTTTGAATATGAGGTCTTCAGAAACTGATTCTCTGGTTGGGCATGAAACCCGAAAGGTAGTGGTCGGATGTCTTGCACTCTTTATCGTCATAAAGCGCTTGACTTAATTGACTTTATTTATTATTAATTATGAATCCTGGAAAACTGAGTGTGTGAATAATTCTTTTATCATGTTAAGACTCTGACAATAGCTTAAACTTAAGGAACGACGAAATGGGTTCATCAGCATACAGGACTAAATGTTTAATATTAATCCATTGGTTTTCATATTCTAATAACTCAACCAAATTATCTTCTATTAACTACATGTAAACAATAAAGCCCCTGTTGGATGATATTCAACACCATTTGTATTTGAATATTTTCTAATGCTTTGTAGGTATAGAACTACATGTAGTTTTTTTTGTAGGTATAGAACTACATGTAGTAGATTACTTAACTTGTTAAGGCTATTTGCCATTCAGAGATTCAGATTTTATTCCTTCATTCAGTTGTTTATTACTAGAGGTTCTAATGATCTTGCTATGGATGTTTCTGTTGCCTAGCAACACCACATTATCATAATTCTCTGGCATAATGGTTTGTAGCCTGTACGCTTAGCATACCCTGCTGATGAAACACATCATCCGTAATAGCTCTATGAACATACTATACCGTTACTGAATGAACAACACATCATCAGTGATGATCACATGATATCATATTAACCAACCAGAACCAATACCGGATGGTTGTATCTGTTGCCTAGCAACACCGCATTATCATAATTCCCAGACATTATGTTTTGTAGCCAGGACGCTTAGTATAGGCTGCTGATAAAACACATCATAGGTCCATGAGCATACTATACCATTACTGAATGAACAACACATCATCAGTGATGATTACATGATACTATATTAACCAACCAGAACCAATACCGTATATATAATGATATAGATATTTAAAAGTTGTATGGTTCAACGTTAAGCTAGGAGAACAACAATTGCCAAGATATTAACCCTTACTTTGGATTCAAACAAGAAAATATTGCTCTTTTTC
The DNA here is from genome assembly GCA_020650975.1 of Apostichopus californicus. Taxonomy (NCBI): domain Eukaryota; kingdom Metazoa; phylum Echinodermata; class Holothuroidea; order Aspidochirotida; family Stichopodidae; genus Apostichopus; species Apostichopus californicus. The sequence continues at coordinate 8,218 of JAIPMN010142407.1, forward strand.
GTCATATATGTTTGCAAAAAGTCAGAACGAGGATTATTTCATATAATTAAGAACAACTTCCTGTCGACGGTGATTCTGTTACAGACCGGTTAGCAGTTTGTGTTGGCTTCATCACTGACCACGTATTAATATAATGTGTATACACCTTCACAGAACCATTCAATTGAATAGTGCAAGACATTAACAACCTTATGAAGTGTGACATACTGAACAGTGCTTCTCACATATTATTCTAAACCAATAACTAAGCGTTATCGTCTGCTATTATTCATCTTTATTTGTATATGCACATCAAGTAAGAAATAAAGTAATCTATTCTCTAGCGATATCTGTCTGTGCATAATTTTCTCAGAAAGTAACGCTTTTAGAATTTTATATTTTATTCCGTTCGAACTCTTCACTCTTAAGCCAACGTTTTCTAATTTCCTTGCTTTATTAATATTCACTTTATGAGACTGCTGCTTCCTGTGCCTTTTGTTCTGTTTCTCCTAATTAATCTCTTTCTTTCTCTCCACCTTTCTTTCTTATACTCTTTCTCTCTTTATGTCTTCCTTTTATTTGTGTATTCTTTAAGAAAGAAAAGAACTATATAATGTTTGAATAGTCAAGCGTCTATTAAGCCTTCTCATGAACGATTTACAGTTAAATATATGTCAATACAGTGGATATCGTTATAACCTATAACCTAACATATTCAATGAAAGCTGCTTGCTCTACAAAGTGAATCATATTCGTACATAACAGTTACTGCTCATATTGGTTATGTAATAAACTCGCTTTTTCTGACAAATCGTTTTGCTTTTGTAGGATACATTGATTTAATGACAATAGTGGAAACCAGAGAAAAGCTAGAGATCTAAGTATTATGTCATCGAGTCACTTGTGATAGTATTTTTTATGTTCTTGTTTATTTACTGTGCTGCCTATTAAACTTCATAGATGTGAGTTTTGCCAAAATGCTAATTCTGTAATATAGATTTGTTTCTGTGTGTGAATATGACCAAACCTAATATTGGATTCATTACCACAAATCTTGTGTTCAACAAGCAAATGGTTTTACATTCAAGTGGTACTTTTGAAATCACAGATTTAATTTGACAAAATGACAGCCTCTGACATGACTTTGAAAGCATGATACATCCCACAGGAGTAAGATCTCTGTTGTTTTTTATGGGGTCTCAGAGTTTGTTTTTTGTCTCAAACATGTATTTATACCAGAAGGTACGATAGATGTTAGACTTATGGTAGTGCGCCTATATTTGATGTGCCTCAGGAAATACAAGCGCCACGGGGTAAATAGTCAAAGGATAAAGATCAAATACCTAAAGCATGTCATAAAGACACAACACATTCAAGTCCTGATATAAATATGTTTAGAATTAACTCATGGTATGTTGAGAATCGTATTCCTGACAGCCAGAGTTACATATATTTTGAACTAATGAACGAGGAAGAATCCTAGTGACGTTCACGAAGTCCCCTCGTAGCTATTTATAGTTGTCAATGTAATAATGAAATATCTTTCAATTCATATTGTGAAATATAATTCAGACCATTAACATAGACATTTAAGTATTAATTAATTTTAATTTATACTGATTCAACAATATTATAATGTGCATTTTAAGCATATGGCGGGCCTTGATAGTTTAATACAGCCAACTTTGTTCCCAACTTCTCCTTAAATGCACAACGTTACGCTCGAAAAAAAAGCATGCATGTTGTCTTGTGTTTTAGGAATCAAGGATATTTTATATGGAAGCTTAGACAATGTTTCGTCAAAAAGAATGTACTTCGCCTTTGTACTGTGTATTACTTTAATAGCGTGTTACTGAACATAATGGTATACCGTTATGAAGTACACGCACATCACTGAATTCTAGTACAATCTGATATTAAGTATAGTACAACCTAATTAGAAACGTTTCATAAAAATCTTTTATAGCAAATCAGGTTTCCATCTGTAGGTGTGTTTTTGTCAGCTTGTAAGATTGCTGTATTGAGTAAGACAAAACCACCGATAAAATCCTTAATCATGGTCATGAACATGATCATGATGATGATAAATATGATAAAGATAATGGTAATGGTGATGAGGAAGATGATGATGATGATCATGGACATGATGATGATGATCAAGAAAATGATGATGATGATCATAATAATAATATTTATAATGGTGATGATCATGATGATGATGCTCATGGACAGGATCATGATTATCATGATGATGATGATGATAATAATGATGATGATAATGATGATAGTGATCATGATGATTATGATGATGATGATGATGATGATGATGATGAATATGACGACGATGACGATAATGATGATGATGATAATGGTAATGGTATAGTGATAATGATGAAAATGATAACGTTGATGATGACAAAGATGTTGCCGATATTGATGATGATTATTATGATGATGAAGATGATAATGATGACGATGATGATGTTTATAATGATGATGAAGATGATAATGATTATGATAATGATCATAAAAATGATGATGATGATGATGTTGATGATGATGGTGATTATGATGGTAATAGACATGATCATGATGATGATGATCATGATGATGATCATGATAATAATGATAATGATGATGATAATGATGATGATAATGATGATGATAATGATGATGGTGATGGTGATATTGTTGATCATGATGATGGTAATGGTATGGACAATGGTGATGATGATGATGGATGATGATCATGATGATCATGATCATGAAATTGAAATTGAAATTGAAGATCATTACCATGATAATGATGATAAAGACAATGGTGATGATGATGATCATCATCATCATCATCATCATCATGAACCTAATGATGATGATCATCATCATCATCATCATCATCATGAACCTAATGATGATGATCATCATCATCATCATCATCATCATGAACCTAATGATGATGATCATCATCATCATCA